>CAUYSK010018508.1:0-53245 GCA_963575035.1 Avahi laniger
ACGAATGCACACTGCTCTAGTCCTTCAGTAAGCCCATCACTCATTTTCACCACGTCATCTATAGGCATTTTTTCTGCATTGTTAACATCATCCTCATTGTCACGGTTACCACAATCATCTTGATTTAGAATCATTTCAGCAGTTTCACTATTGGTTCATGAATGAATGACTGAAGCCTCATTATCAATGTTAAAAACTTCTTCAGGCAAAAAGAACGAATTGAGAGGCATCAATTTACCAGACTTCAAGCTATACTACAAGGCTATAGTAACCAAAACAGCATGGTACTGGCACAAGAACAGAGATATAGACCAATGGAACAGGACTGAGAATGTAGACATAAAATCATTCTCATATAGCCATCTACTCTTTGACAAAGCAGACAAAAACATACACTGGGGAAAAGAATCCTTATTCAATAAATGGTGCTGGGAAAATTGGATAGCCACATGTAGAAGACTGAAACAGGATCCACACCTCTTACCTCTCCAAAAATCAACTCACAATGGATAACAGATTTAAACTTAAGGCATTAAATCATAAGAATTCCAGAAGAAAATGTTGGAAAAACTCTTATAGATATCAGCCTAGGGAAAGAATTTATGAAGAAGACCCCAACACAACAAAAATAAATAATGGGACCTGATTAAATTAAAAAGCTTATGCACAGCCAAAGAAACTATCATCAGATAAAATAGACAACATACAGAATGGGAGCAAATATTTGCATGCTATACATCTGACAAAGGACTAATAAATAGTATCTATATAGAACTCAGGAAAATCAGCAAGAAAAAAAAATCAAACAACCCCATTAAAAAGTGGGCAAAGGACATGAACAGAAACTTTTCAAAAGAAGGTAGACTAATGGCTAAGAAACATGAAAAAATGCTCAACATCTCTAACTATCAGGGAAATGCAAATCAAAACCACAATGAGATATCACTTAACTCCAGTGAAAATGGCTTTTATCAAAAAGTACCAAAACAACAAATATGGGCATGGATATGGAGAGATATGAACACTCATACACTTCTGGTGGGACTACAAACTAGTACAACCTCTATGGAAAGTAATATGGAGATACCTCAAAGAACTAAAAGTAGAGCTACCATTTGATCCAGCAATTCCACTACTGGGCATCTACCCAAAGGAAAAAAAGACATTCTATAATAAAGACATCTGCTCTCAAATGTTTATAGCAGCACAATTCACAATTGCCAAGTGCCCATCAATACATGAGTGAATTAATAAAATGTGGTATATGTATACCATGGAGTACTACCCAGCCACAAAAAACGATGGTGAACTAACATCACTTGTATTATCCTGGATGGAGCTGGAGCCCATTCTTCTATGTGAAGTATCACAAGAATGGAAAAGCAAGCACCACATACGCTCACCATGAAATTCGTACTATTCGATCAACACTTTTGTCCACAAATGGAAATAATGTTCATCAAAGGTCAGGCAGGTGGGAGAGGGGAGGAGAGGATGGGTATATTCACATCTAATGAGAGCAATGTGCATTGTCTGGGGGATAGGCACGCTGCAGCTCTGACTCTGGTGGTTCAAAGGCAATATATGTAACCTAAACGTTTGTACCCCTGTAATATTCTGAAACAAAAAAAAAAAATAAAAATGAAAACAAACAAAACTCCACTTCTTAAATATTCACTTCTTCCAGCTTACCGACAGACTTTGAGGGTATAATTTTTGCATATGTAAGGAGGTCAGAGATCATTTTTTGTCACTTGACATGCAGAATCCTTCAAAGCCTCCACCTTGTTCATCACCACCACTGAACATGGTCACAGGCCAGAGGTTGTGCCAGGCATGTACAATTATGTCTTTAGTCACTGTGTTCCAAGCACTGGAAACAGCTAAACTCCTCTTGAAAACTTTCCATATACATTTCTGTTCATTGTTGCCAGCATGCTGTTAAAGAAAGTGTTTTTATATTTACTCTTCATTGATCTAAGGATTCCTCATCACATGGATGAATTTATGAAGTCTTATTTGGGAAAAAGTTCATGGCATAAAAATTATTTTTTTATTTGAGTATTTTGGAAAATGTTTTTTGAAAAATAGTTTTGGTTACATGGATCATTTTTGTAATGGTCGAATCAGGGCTATAAGTGTGCCTATCACCCAGATAGTGTTCATTGTACATGTTCAGCAGGTTTTTACCCATTCCCTTCTCTCCCCTACCCTATATTTGATTTCCACTGAGTTATACTTCCCCTCGTGCACATGTGTGTCCATTTGTTAGTTCCAATTTAATAGCTAGTACAGGTTGTGTTTTTTTTTTTGCCATTCTTTAGATATTTCACTTAGGATAATGGTCTCCAATTCCATTCAAATTGTTGCAAATTCATTAAATCATCCTTTTTTATGGAGAGTGGTATTCCATGGCATACATGTACCACATTTTGTTAATCCACTCATGAATTGATGGGCACTTGGATTGATTCAACACCTTTGCAATAGTGAATTGTGCTGCAATAAACATTTGAGCTCAGGTGTCTTTTTGATAAAATTATTTCTTTCCTTTGGGTAAATACCCAGTAGTGGGATTGCTGGATTGAATGATTGAATGGTCGGTCTACATTGGAAAAAGAAGCCCTATTCAATAAATGGTGCTGGTAAAGTTGGATAGCCACATGCAGAAGATTGAAACAGGATCCATATCTCTCACCACTCACAAAAATTAATTTAAGATGGATAACAAACTTAAACATAAGGCATGAAACCATAAGAATTCTAGAGGAAAATATAGGAAGAACTCTTCTAGATATCAGCCTAGTCAAAGAATTTATGACAATGGCAATTATAGCCACAGCAAAAATAAATAAATGGGACTTGATTAAATTAAAAAGCTTCTTCACAGCTAAGGAAATAATCAACAAAGTGAACAACCAACAGAATTGGAGAAAACATTCACAAGCTATACGTATGATAAAGTGCTAATATCCAGAATCTACAAAGTACTCAGGCAAATCAGCAGGAAAAAAACAAACAACACCATTAAAAAGTGGACAGAAGACATGAACAGAAGCTTTTCAAAAGAAGATAAACAAATGGTCCATAAACATATGAAAAAATGCTCATCGTCACTAATCATCAGGGAAATACAAATTAAAACCACAATGAGATATCACCTTACCCCATTACAATGTTTTTTATTAAAAAGTGCAAAAACAATAGATATTGGTGTGGATGCAGAAAGAAAACACTTACACACTGTTGGTGGGACTTCAAAATAGTACAATCTCTATGGAGAACAGTATGGAGATTCCTCAAAGAAATAAACATTATTTTTGATGAGAATTTCAGCTAGAGGATGAGCAGAACAGTTGCAAAGGAATAACAAAATCGTATAGTTGTCATCCAGTTCAGCTTCTCTACAAACAGCATGAATCACTGATACAAAATATTTGTCAAAAGAATGGGAAAAGATGTCCCTGATTATCCATGTCTTTTTGTTTGCATAATAATGGACTGGTAAGAAATTCACTCTTTGAAAACAGTGAGAATGCACGCTTTTGCCTCTCACAGCAAGTGTACACTTAGGCATGCCTGCTGCATTAGCACATCCTAGTAGTTATTCTGTGCTTGACATCTTTAATTCCTGCAGGGGCTGTCTCATCAGCTGTGGTCAGTGTCTTTCTGGTGTGATTAATGCCAAAATAGTAATGTTTCATCAACATTATAGACTTGTTCTGGCATCACATTTTCATCCATGATGACCTTGGCAAACTCGTCAACGAATGTCTCCACTGCTTTGTGATCAGCAGATGCTTTATCACCACAAATCTTTGAAAATATAATGCTGTTCTTTTAAAAAAATTTCTGCAACCAGCCTGTTGAATATTCACAGTTCCCTTCAATTTTCAGTTCATTGTGGCAGATCTTCACTCGTTTCATGATCGGCATACCATTAAATGGCACGTGTTCACTGTGATGCTGACAAATTCACTCTTTCAGTACATAATGTGGATATTCATTTTTAGCTTTATGCAGTGTTTTTCTGTTTTTCCTTGACTTCTGTTCATCACTTTCAGCATAGAACTTCAACAGCGTACCTATGAGCTTCTTCAGCTCATGTATAGTAGTCATTCCAACTCTTCTGTAAGACATTTCACACTTATACCACTGTCCAGTATCTCCAACAGTTCAACTTTCTGTACTATAGACAAATATAAATGTTTCATCTGCTTTCTTATCACTGTTACCCATAGGGGTATATGCAGGCTTTCAGTTTTTGACATTTTCAACAATATCTTTATACCACAGAGCAGAGAATAAGCAAAGAAACCCCACAGCGAGTAATGCACATAGTTCTCAGTTCCATGTGAGGCATAGTGAGAACCTGCTGTTGGCACATCCAGCCTGCACACTTACGTTTTATTACGCTTTGTGGGTGGGCTTGAATGGGTGCATCTGGACATGCGTGGAAAGGATACACAGCAGCTGGAGGGAAAAAGAGAGGATCTTTTTTCTCTCAGAGATGCTGAATAAACTATTAATATGTTTTGTGTACCTGTGTTTTGACTGCAACCTGTCACATGAGGTAAGGTGTGGAATTTTCCACTTGTAGTATCATGTCCATGTTCAAAAAATTTTGGATTTTGGAACGTTTTGGATTTCAGATTTTCAGATGAGGAATGTTCAACCTGTATTAAGTCATTTAATAAGATTTATCATTTTCTTCATCTAGATAACATAGCATTCTTGTTAAATTTCATTCCTCAGCACACTTGTTTCTAATGCTGTTGTAAATTTAATAGTTTTTGTCATTTCCACCTCTGCTAGATTAGAAAAAAACAGTCATTGATTAAAGTGTCCAGATAATGATATTAATTGTAATAAATTTTAAGAAAGAATTTCTTAGGGCTTCTTCATCTCCAATTACATTTTCAGCAAAAATAGCTTCATTTACCAAATGTTTATGTTGCTTACTTCATTTTTTTAATTTACAGTAGTAAGATGTTTGAATCTTGAAAAAAATATTAATAATAGCGTTAGTGAACAGCTTTTCTTTGTCCCTTATCTTTAATGAAATGGTTTTGATTTTTACAATTTAAAATAAGATTTGCTATTATTTTTGGTAAATAGGCTTTGTTACACTTAAGTGTTTTCCTTTTATCCTTAATTTATTTAGAATTCTAACTAGAATTGATTACAGAATTTTACCAAATAATTTTTAGCATTTATAGATACTGATCAAACTTTTTTCTTATCAGGTTAGAAGAAATTATATTGATAAATATACTGATCTAAATTATCTTTCAATTCTTGAAGTAAACCCTAATTAATCATAACATGTTATTCTTTGGATACAATGCTGAATACTATTTGCTATTATTTAGAATTTTTGCCTCATTATTAAGATTTGTCATCATTTTCTTTTTTATAGTATATGAGGTGTTGATATCAAAATCATTCTAATTTCATAAAAGATATGAGAGAATTCTGTTATTTCTATAGGCTTGCAAAATTTAAATGATATTGAACTTATGTATCTGTTCTTTAAACATTCTATAATATTTAGCCGGAACCTATTGTTCTGATATATTTTTCATTGTAAACGTTTCACTTTTCCAATCTCTTCTCTAGTAATTGGCTCTATTCATTTTTCTGCTATGTCATTTTTGGTGAATTGTATTGTTTAAGTAGCTTTCTATTTTTAATCTTTCTATCTTTTCTTTCTCTATGATTATGTCTTCTTTCTCATACTTAATCTTATTATTTTCACTATTCATTTTTATTCTTTAATCAGACTTCGAAGGGGTTTTTATATTTCATCGCTTTTTTCCCAGAGAACTGACTATCCTTTACCTATTCTTTGAAAGTTTTTGATTTTTTATTTCATCAATTTAAATTTATTTCTATTAATTCCTACTTGAATCTTTATATTCTATTTTCTTAAAATAGATATTGAATTCTTTCTCTCCTTTAATATCAGTAACTTTTAAGGCTATTCATTCTCCCCTGAGAAAAGAGGGGAATTGTACATAGATACTATTTTACTACGTTTGTAGATATTTTTAAGAAGTATTCCTTTTATTATTTCCTAGAGAGTTTGTCATTTCACTTTCATTTTTATCTTTGACTTAAGATTTCTTTAATTACTATTCACATTTACCTTAAAAATTGGTTAACTTGATTTCATTCCTTCCATCTTATTTTATTTGGTACTTAACTATAGACCATTGTTTTTCTTTTTCTTTCTTTGTTTTTTTAGCTACTATTTCTTTCATATTTTCCATTGTTAAGTTGGGAATTCTATTAAAATTTCCCACTGAAGAGAGTCACTATTGTTACTATTAGATACTTAAGACTATTCACTGAAACTTAAGATAGTTACTATTTTTTCCACCAAGCTGCGCTTATGATACTGAAGAGAGCCCAAGGCCAGTGTTTACTTTTTGTTTCAAAAGTTCTCTTGAAAATTTCCAGGAGCTGTAAATGTAATAACTTATACTGCAAGGGAGATATTCAAAATGCAATAATTTGTATGGTATAGAAACCAGCACAATCAGCCAGGGCACCAAACTTTCAGATAAGATGACATCCAGAAACTGCAGATCTGGTTGAACGGGACCACATGTAGCCCTGCATATTGCTATATATACGTAGATTTCTATATCCACCTATATCTAGCAAGCTAGCTAGATACCTAGCTAGGTAGCCTGCATATCATTTTTTTCTTATTATACTTTTCTGCACTTTAAAATTTTCAGTTTTCTTTTCTGGTTTATAAGTTTATTGTCATTATTATTATTGTTGCAAGTGAATTGTTATTGTTGCAACAGAATTCTCAGAATTCCTGTATAACTGCAAATACGTATCTTTCATTTTGATCAGTGAATGAGGTATTGGTTGGTATAGGATTCTTGTACAAACAGCCCTTTTCATTTCCACTGTTCCTCATATTGCTACTTCATTCTTCCGTAGCTTCCAGTATTAGCAATGAAAAGCTTGCTAATGGCCTGATTATTTTTTCTTTGGAAGATATTTTATTATTTCAGCTTGAAAAAGTGTTACTTGTTTTTTAAATAATTTTTCCTTTGGATTTATTTTTATTTTTTTATTTCAGCATGTTACAGGGGTACAAATGTTTTAGTTTACATATATGCCCCACCTGAATCAGAGCTTCTAGTGTGTCCATCCTCCTGATGGTGGGCACCGCACCAATTAGGTGTGAATATACCCATGCCCTCCACCCCCCTCCCACCTGCCTGACACCCGATGAATGTTACTACTATGTGTACACTTAAATGTTGATCAGTTAAGTCAGTCAATATCAATTTGATGGTGAGCACATGTGGTGCTTGTTTTTCCATTCTTGTGATACTTCACTTAGTAGAATGGGCTCAAGTTCTATCCAGGATAATATAAGAGGTGCTAGATCACCATTGTTTTTTGTGGTTGAGTAGAACTCTATGGTATATATATATATATATACCACATTTTATTTTTAAGAGTTGGAAATTTTAACAAGACTTTCCAAGGTTTATCTTTCTCTCATCAATTTAGTCTGGAGCAAAATCAGAACTTTTTATTTCAAGAAAATTTTATTTTATTATTTGTTTCATTAATGCCTCTTTTTCATAATTGCTTTTTGTCCCCCTTTGGGACTGCTATTGTTTATTTATTTCCTATTCTTACCATAATTTTCCTCTTGAAATATTTTTGCTCTGTGCTTTGAGATGATTTTCCAGGCCTCTAACAGACAATAACCTCCTCTTTTGAGTCATCTAATGAATTATTGTGGATGACTGCATTGTTGTTAGACACTATTTACTCCCCTTTCTTTGTAAAAGGATAATACACTCCACCCCGTAGAATTGAGGTTTTGCCTTGTGACGTATTTGCCTGATAAAATATGAATGCATGTGACCAATGGTACATCTGAGCCCAGACTTTGAGGATAGCCTTCTGCAAACACTCTTGCTCATTCCTTCTGCTATGAGAATGGCAGTGGCCAGATCATGACTGCTCCTTCTTCCAAGACGAGAAGATGAGTGCAGTGGGGCTACAGCTCCCCTGAAGGTGCCTGTATGCGTTATGAGCCGGAAATAAATCTTTGTGGCTTGTAAAGTCATAAAGATTTGGAGCTTTCGCAACCACATCCTTGGTAACTAAAGTCTTGACTTTCAAATACGCTTGGTTGCAATAGGTAAAAATTTAAGCAAATATTTTGCCACTCTATGTCTTAGCCCCTTTACCACTGGAAACAGGGATAATGATGTTTTTCAATGTAAACAAAGCAGAGAATCAATTCCAGAAAATGAAGAACCCATTGGAGAAACTACAATCAAGGCTCAGTTTCTCTAGAACCATTTCTAGTAACAAACCAGGTATCACATTTTGATCAGAAAAGCAAAACCACTAGGAGTAATCTCCCATGGATGGGATTAATTAATTATAAAAGGGCTGGAAGGAGGTAGGTAGGCCCCGGAGCCCGCCACCTTCTAACTGTGAGGACACAGCGTTCCTCCCCTCTGGAGCACGAAGCAAGAAGGTACCATCTTAGAAGCAGAGAGCAGCCTTTACCACATGCCAAATCTGCCACAGCCTTGATCTTGAACTTCCCCCGCTCCAGAACTGTGCCAGATAAATTTCTATTATTTATAAATTAGCCACTCTGTGGTATTTTGTAATAGCAGCATGAATGAACCGAGATACTAACAAAGGATTTATTGCGGGGATTTGACTTCATGAAATTAAAAGAGCTAGTGAAAGCATCTGTCTCATGCAAAATGTCTCTTGTCTTGTGACCTACACTAACCTGGAACTATATGGGGAAGGGAATTCTGGACATGTAGTTCCAGCTCAGCTAAAATGAGACAACAATAAAACATGAAAAACTCTCAATTGATATTTGGTAGAAAAAACAATGAATGTACAAGCAAACAACTGAATTAATAACCTTTTAGATATAATTGCAGTAAATTTCAGATCTCTAAATTATGAGGGTTATTCTTTTCCCTAGGGGAATTTAACACTCCTTTTGTTGGAAAATATATTTATCACTGTTTTGTTTGTTTATTGTTAGCAGCAGTTCTCTCACCTTGTATCTCCCGCAAAACACCATCTCAGGCCATCCAATAGAACTCATGTTTGCATCAGTCTCGACCCATTTATTGGTGTCGAGGAAGCTATACTGCCCTGGATTAACCATGCATCACATTTTCTTGATGTTTTGATTATTCTAAATGTCTATCTTAACATGCAAGAGTAATCAACTAGCATTTATTGAAAGGGTTCAGGAAGAGATAAAAGATAATAAAAGCTGCATCTTGTTTAATGGAGCATATGATGTTAACTTCTTTAGATAATGAAAATGGGGAAGAAAGGAGAGATATGGAGAAACAAAAAAGATTAGCAGCTTTCCCTCACGCCAAACCTTGATCCTAATGCATTTATAATAAGACAAAATCTATCAGTGTAAAGATATAATACATATTAAAAAATTAAGAGATAGCTGATAGTTTTTTATTATTGTTAAATTATTTTCCAGCATTAGCTAATTTGGATAAAGAAGGGTAGTTCATTAAGCACAGTTTTAAAGTATTTCGCATTGAATTGCCCAGCACCAAAACATAGCAGCACCCCTGTGTCAAGGATTCCTTTATTCCAGTGATTCTCAAACTCGCAAGGGGGAAAATGGGGGCTTGTTAAAGCACAGATTGCTGGGCCCCACTCCCAGAGTCTCTGATTCAGTAGATCTGGGATGGGCCAAGAATTTGCATTTCTATCAGGTTCCCAGATGATGCTGATGTTGCTATTCTGAGGATGGTACTTTGAGAAACACTGTTAGAACAGATCCACCTAAAGAGGGTGGAGAGTCTATATCTTATTTGTCAGGATCACTTAAAGGTATGTCTTGCAGGTACCTGCAATTAACTCCACAATTAAAGTGCTTATTATCACAAATGGCTAAACGCTAAGCTGTGTGTCAAATCACTGCTTAGCACAACCTTAACTTAAAGCATCTACTGTATATCTTGTTATCCAGCCAATACAGTGAGTGAAGCCAAGCATTTAAAATCCTGTTTAAATAGACACAGTTACTATATCTAATCAACACAGCAGTGGGGCTTGCCAAAAACCTATAAAACTAATGGATTTGCAAGAAAATTACATCACCTTCAAATCAATGCTGGTAACACAGGTGGCATTTAAAAAAAAAAGTAAAGAAATTGACATTAACACAGCCTGTCTCTGCTGCCTGCCAATGAGTACTTCAGCTTTGCTAAGGAAAGATCCTCTCTGTTCCAAGGATTATATTTAAAACTGAATTTAAATTTTTCTAAAATAATGTAGTAGAAAGAACTAGTGGCTATTCTAAATATAGCGCCAATTTGTGGGTTGAGGATATTTGGGTTTAAGTATTATAGGGATATACTTGTTCTGCTATGGACAAATAGTTTTCAATATCCTTGGTTTCTTTTCCCATTAAATAAATAAAGGAATTCACCATTTAACTCAAATAACCCTTGCCCCGTCACCAAAAAAACCCCACAGAAATTGCAGTGCACAATGTAATGAAAAAGCAGCTGAGAACTCTAACCTGTGGCTGCATGCATAACCTCTACTCTGGGGACCTGCATTACTTAGCAGATGGAATTAAAATTCTGAAAAGTGATATAAAAGGTTAGTAAGGGAGGAAATTGGTGTGTGGTCACATTGTCTGCCTTAATCCCCTTCACTTTGCACTACCCAGCTTGTTGTTAAAACCAATCCACGAGGAATCATTTTCACCTCGAAAACTGCAGATGTGCATGGGAAGCCTGGAAGGAAAACTCTCCAAGAAACGCTTTCCTGAGTAATCCTGGAGAAATAGGAAGCATGTGTTAAAAGCAGGTATACACACACGTATACACATGCATGTGCATGCGCTTATAGCTCATGATCATAAAGCAGCTATGTGAAAATTAGCATATTTCCTAGGAAGAGATCTCCTGCACCACAGATTTAATCAGCTACAGCATTGCTCAAGCCACTGACTGAACTGTACAAATGTTTCCACTGATACGACTAGACATTGCCATAGAATATTTGCATCAGAAGCATAAGTTATATTCTGGAAGGACCAAATAGGTAACGCTCTGTTTGGTCACAAGTTCTGGTACCTTCCACAGCTTATTTTGTGCCTTTGAACTACAAACATGAAGGGAATATGTGAGCAATACTCATATTAAGGATACCTAAGGGTAATGTACATAAGAGTTCTCCAATGAGTTGTTTTAAAGAATGTCATCCAGAAACATAATTAGCTACAAATTTTTCTTTAAAAGCACTGTATTAGTCTTCTTGGACTATCATAATAAAATACCATAGACTGAGTGGCTTGAACAACAGGAATTTATTTTCTCACATTGCTGGAAGCCAGAAGTCCCAGATCAAGGTCTGGCAGGGTCAGTTTCTGGTGGGGACTCTCTTACTGGCTTGCATAGGGACACCTTCTCACTAACTCCTCAGGTAGCCTTTCCTTGGTGTGTGCACACATATCCAGGGAGAGAGGGAGAACAAGCTCTCTTGAGTCTCTTCTAACAGGGACACTAATCCTATCATATCAGGGCCCCACCCTCATGACCTCATTTAACCTGAATTACTTTGTTACTTCAAATGCAGTCACACTGGTGGTTAGGGCTTCAACATACGAATTTTGGGAGGACACATACAACAGGTCAATTCTCAAAACAATTAATTTGCTCAACATTCACCTGAATATTTCTTCTAAGGCAATTACTCAAAGAAAAGGCAAACTGTGGATTCCAAACACATCATGTTTTCAATATTAGTTTTGTTTACTGTGCTTCCAAGGTTGCCATTTGAAACTGAATGAACTCTGGTTTTCAAGGAAATGTTGTTTCCTGCTTAAATCACATTAATTAGTTTTCACATTGGCTCAGGGAGAAGCACGAGCATTATCCACCACACAGGAGGAAATGGTTACAACAATCTTTTCTGTCATTCTTCCTCAGAAAATGAAAGAAGCATAACATTTTTCACAAGCTTAGTTTTGAGTATCATCTGAGCTAATGGAAATTTCTTTGTCTAAATTATGTACTAATATTTATTGACATGGAAATGTATAATAAAATAGCATTTTCTGGGTTTTTTTCTAATCCAATTTTTTTCTAATCATCTACAAAGAAAGTAGATGATATCATTATACAAGCAATCAAATAATTTGTACAATTTTCTTATTTAAACACAAAGTAACCACCCCACTAAACAACCATTTCTCCTCCCTGATTTTAAGTTCATCTTTTGGTCACACTGTCCTGTGTCATTTGATTTTCTCATTTACTCCAATAGCTCACTTTCTTCTCCAAACTCACAATTAACAAATCTCCCCATGCATAAAACAATAAGCATTCCTATGTCCAATATCATTCCACTGTTCTAATATGACTTTGGTGTCACTTGGCCCCGCTGTAGACTGAGATCAATATGACAGTCATGGGGTCCCTACCTCAGGGCCACCTCATAAACCCAGGTGAGTTGCACATGGCACAGTTTCAGGGATGTGAGCCTCATATATTTAAGATGTAAATGGTGACCTCTGGAGAGTACTTAGTCAATATTGCAGCCTTATAAGAACGTGTGAGAACACGCAAAAACATGTAAGAGAAAATCCTGAATAAAACACTGTATTGGAAGAATATCAAGAATGAGTACTTGCTAAATTAGTACATTCTATTATTTCCTTGTATTGACATAATAGAGTCTTTACATTTAATATTATCCTGAATATTTAAAAGACCACAACAAAACTTTCACAATTATTATCAATCCTATGGATAGTATTTCCGCACGTGCATATGTAGGTATTCTCCATCACAATAAGGATGACTAAAGCAGTTTGAGGTACATATGGGGAATTTTAAACATGGGACATAAAACATATATAATATCGAGTGCATAACTGAGGTAACATTTTTCTGCTTGTGATTGTGTCAACATAAAGCAGAACGAAGACGAAAAGACAGAGTGATAATAGTTTTCATCAGCTATATTCACACAATTCAAGGAAAGGCACAGATGGGAAACATTCCAATTGCAAAATGTTAACAGGCAATATTAAAAGGAGAAAGAACAATTAAGTTGAGCAATGAGCTATTTATGATTCTAGTTGTCTTGAATCTTGAATTTTCTATACCACCATGTGGCTCTAGTTGTTTTTTGTTTTTTTCTTTTTTTTTTGAATGAGTTTTGATCTGAATATCCTAATAGTTTTTCAATTTGATGTAAAAAAAGACACTTTTTATATAATAAAGTGTTGCTATCAACATAAGTGATAGAAGATCTTTTGTTGTTCTTTCTTCTTTCCCTGCATTGCTTTCTCCATCTTTTTTGCACAATGACTGTGAACTATTATATTAGCCAAATGTGACAGTCAATGGTACAGAGTGACATGACAAACAAACGAAGATATATAGCTTTAATGTACTAGATGTTAAATTTATTGAGGTCAGGAACTAATCTTAATTTATTAGTAACCCTAGCGTCTAGCATTCTGTTTCTCAAAGAGTAAAAACGAAATGCCTTTTTGAATGAATGAATGTTCATTATATACATTCATTCATTGAATGAATGAATGTATAACATTTATATGATTTTCCAGTATTCAAATAAGCAGAAACACTATCAAATATACTTACCAATAAAATTGTTCTCAATTTAATTTCTGTTCCATGATTCAGAAAGAGGTTGGATATTATTGCTGGCTCTAAATCAAGAGTATAAATAATGGTAGATATAACAATCAAATTTGGATTATTTTAGCTTTTGGTTATCTGGACTATTGATTGGTATTGTAAAATTTAAGTTGTCTTTTAATGGTGTTTGGAGAGAATTAAAAGCTTTCAAATTCTCCACTTTCCCCTTTCTTTGTTCTTTAACATGGCCCAGGCTCTGAGGAA
Source organism: Avahi laniger (assembly GCA_963575035.1). Classification (NCBI taxonomy): domain Eukaryota; kingdom Metazoa; phylum Chordata; class Mammalia; order Primates; family Indriidae; genus Avahi; species Avahi laniger. The sequence goes on from CAUYSK010018508.1 coordinate 13,944, forward strand.
CATCTCTAAGCAGTAATTAATAAAAATGAAGCACACTTTTGTCACAAGTCACTATAAATATGTCACCCACAATAGCTTTTTTTGTGTCCCATATAAACTCTTCTCTTGCCAAAAGAGTTCTCAGTCTCACATTGACCATGAGACTCTACCAAACACAGATCGTTATATTTTTTGTCAATTGAAGCTATATTTATAGAAAGGCAGGAACTGTAAAATGGAAGCTAGCCTACAGGGAGGTTCTCCCAAACTGAAACAACCCTTGTTTCAGCACCACTCACCGTGGTCTATCTAACTGGAATAACTCAACAGTCACTACACATGTTTGGCAAGTTCTATCACTTCTGAGATCTTAACAAGAGGCGAAGGGTTTCCTTTAACTTGGACTTTATATAACCCAAAAAGGATTAGTATGGGGGGGGGAAGAAAACTACTTTATGGAATAAACAATTTACAATGAATTCATTCATTCTATAAATATTTCTGGGAACTGCCCACATGCCAAGAAAGGTAGAACTAAACATTATACCATTAGCTTTTGTGCCTATACATACAATAAGTAGGAAGTAATGTGCAGGTATAATAGCAACCTATGAAACGAGATTGCCTCCTCATTGGAGTTCTTGTAACCTTACCTGGCAGCAACTGGACAAGGAATCCTGACTGCAGTCTTCATTCAAATCTTCCTTCTTCATTGTGATTCTGTGGTTCTAGCTTCTTTTGCTGTCTGTGAAAGACTGTCTACATTATGGTGTGAAATCCTCCAAGATAATGGTGGAGCATTCTGAGTCTCTGCATCTGTAATTCTTCAAGCTCCAACCAAATGTCCTCTTTGCGTTGTTGAATACAATTCTTCTCCAGTGTCATCTTGATAATTTTTCTGATGCATAATTGCTATTGTCAAAATCTAAGTAATATGTGCATCCATCAAAGGGCACAAAATCTTTTCACTGTCTTGACATGCTTGTAATTACACCCCAACTTCAAGTCTGTGACAGGGAAAAATTCATAAACCTCCCCCAAATTAAGATAAAATAAAAATAACTTTTGAGATGAAAGCTCCAGGTCATTTCCCCTATGCTTTTCCTCTGATCTGGTAGAAAGGTCCCCTCATTTTTTTTTTTCCCTCAACCAATATTTATTGAGCAACTACTGTTTGCCACATACTATCCTAGGTGCCAAAGCTACAGCAGTGACCAATACTCCCCTCTCCCTGTGGAATTCGTATTTCAGTGAGGGAAGAAGAGCTAACACTTGCTCAGTGCTAACTACATGCCAGGGCACTATTCTGGCCCACTCAGTCCTCACAACAACCCTTTGAGATGCACACTGACCGTCCACACTTTTCAGAATTTGGGTAACTTGTCCAAGGTCACTCACATGGAAGTGGCGGAACTGGTCCTGGCTGTCCGGCTTCCCAGTCCAGATTCGCGATCTCACCCCGCACCTGACTGTCACTCTTCACACTGGGAAGGGGGAAGGTCTTCCTGGATGAAGAAAGACTGAGCAGTCCCTGCTAGCTCTAGGTCCCCTCATTTTTCACCCTTGTCACCATCATGGTCACCCTCTTCTTCAGTGGCAGCAGAAGTCGAAAAATAGATCAGACATTTTTGGCAGTCAGTGCTTTTGTACTTGCTTACAAGGAAAACCCCCTTTCTAGGTGAACTTCTATTCATGCATTAAGGCACATATTTATTCTCTCTGAGGCTATCACCTGAACCCCAAGAATTTATAGGGGTTTTATTTTTTGTCTTCCTTAATATTTACTCATATTACTGGTAAAACACTCATCATATCCTACTGAAACTTATTTTTGTGTGTATCCTTCAAGACATTGTAACCTATTTGAAAACAGAGGAGATATATATTTGCATTCCTTTTTCCTAGCTCAGTGGTGGATACATTGTAAGCGTTAGTAATAAATGCTTAAAACAGAATAAATAAATTAATAACATTACTTTCTGTAAAAAAAAAAACCTGTTGTTAATGGGTTTTGCTGCTTAATTGTTTCACACTTTTTACATATGGAATACATTAACAACTAAAAGAAAAAGGGCAAAGGCTTTTTTTCACTTACACAATCAGGATGTGATGCGAGTTAAGAATTATAATTTGACTTTGAATATCATTCTAGGGTACAGGAAACAATCATAGTTCAGAATATGAAATGTGGTCATATTTTCCACTTGGCATTCAAGGGAATGGGAAGTCTAGATAACTGAGTGCCCCACTTCCCACAGCTACTTTCGAGGAATTTGGCCAGACCACATCATCATGAGTCCATACGGACCAATCCATGTTAACCAGTAGGCAAGTGCAAATGGCTATCTGCTTGGACAAAAGCCATTAAATACATACTATGCTGCCATCTCACAGATAGCCATTACAAATTGATTAAACCATGAGCATCCCTTCTAAGAGGATATAAATGCTTCCCACCACACCCCTCATTCTTATCTTGTATTGAAGGATACCTGATTTGCCATTAGCAACCTACCTAAATATTATGATTTAGTAGCATGAAACAAAGAGCTAGTATAATACTGCTTGCAGCTTGGGATAAATACTTTCTGCTCATGTGAAATCCTGCTTTGTGTAGAAGGAGGATATTTTAGAATAGTGTCAACTGAATTATGCTGGCTGATATTCACTTTGTTTTCAACTAGTGGGCATAAACAAATGAACAGATTTATTCTTTCTGTCACCATTACCTCAACACAAGTCATAATACCCTAGAAAATGCTTAGCACTTAGAGGAGTGTATTTTAGAATAAGATCATTGAGCCTTATTTTCAAAGAGCTTATAATAATTAGAGGTTTGGGGATTCTGTGACTCTAAAGGTACTTGAACATGCGAAGAGCTTGTCTTGTCCTGGGCACTGACTGGGTCATATTGGCACTCACAATTCTGTCAACAAATCTTTGTAGTTTTTTTTAACTACAGAAGAAATCTCCACCACCTTTGGATATCTTTTTTGGAATTCTTCGGGTAGATCTCCAAATATATTTTAAATAAATTTTTACTGCCTCTTGATTCTGAAGGGAAGATTCAAGCATTTTAAATCTTAATGGTTGTTTCCACTTCCGAACTCATTTATAGCCATTTCTCTTAATCATCTCTTTATACTTTATATTGAAACAATTCTCCACCCTGTGTACATATTACAGACTGCTAGAGACAAGAACAGGCTAGTCATGGAAAGAGACATAATCTTTCAGTTGGAAAGTTTACTGCTATTGAAGCTTAAAGCTATAAAAATAAAATTCTAAGAAGTGCACAAAAGATGAATGGATGGAACGGATGGCCAGGAAGCAGCACAACCCCACGGTAGTGTAAACACTGATATCTGGCAGGACGTCATAGTAGTTGAGACAGGGCTCTAGGCCTGTGTCATCTGCCTTCCATCTCCACTCTGCTTCTCCATGTGCATCAATTTTCTCATGAGTAAAATGGAGATAATAATAATAATAGCTATCCATGTAGTTGTTGGAGACATTAGATAAATAAAAAAATACAAAGTAATAAAAATATGTCTGAGAAAAAATAGCAAGTCTTCAATTAGTATGTTTGTTATTAGTACAAAGAGCTAAGTGAGATGTGGAAAAGAAATAAAATGTTTTGTCAATGAATGTAATTGAACAAAAAGATTAAAAATACACAAAGCATGTGGATGGGAATGTATGATCAAAATGATAACTTTAGATACTTGGCCATCTATTCACTTAGAGATTATATATTGAGTATTTACTATGGACCAGGCATTATGGGGTGTTAAAAGACACCGTCCCCACCTTCCACCACGTAGCTTATGGAGAAGGGAGGGATGAACAGTAAGTACAATACTGCGTGTAAATGCTCTGGTAGAGCCGAACCACGAGAGCTTAGCAGATATGTCCATAGCCCAATCTGAGTGGGAAAGAGGAAGAAAATCTGAGTTTTAAAAAATTAAGAGGAGATGGCCAAGTGAAGAGAATGAGAGAGATGTTCAGATAGAAGGTGCCCTCTGCAAGGACATCTAGCAGCATGAGAGGGGAAGGGACGTTCCAGGCACGTTAGCATCTGTTTCAGACTGCAGGGTAGCGAGGCAGGAAATGAGGAAGAGCCTTCTATGCCATGTTCAATGGTTTGGCTTTTAACCTTAGAAATGAGAAGCATTTGGAAAATGTTTTTCATCTCGCTGTACACTACAGGAAAGGAATGGAGGAAGACAAAGGTGAAGGCAGGGAAGCCACTCAGTTCGCTGTATCGCCATTGGGAGGCACCGGATGGTCTGAACTAAGGCAGTGGAGGTGGAATAGTGATGATGTGGAAAATTTGAAAAATACTAAGATGAAAAAATATACAGAGAATTTTCATCACCAATTGGATTGAAAAGTTCAAGGTGAGGGGTAAGAAAAAATACATTCCTAGGTACCTGATTTACTCATCTGGGTAGATGAATATGTCATTCATCCAGATGAACATGGAGGGATTAGGTCCATTTAGAGAAGAAGGTAGTGTCTTTAGCTTTTTATCTATTTAGACAGAGATCCATATGTAAATTCCTGCAAAGGAAGTTTAGTGGGCAGTAGAACATATTTGTCTATGGCACAGAGATATGGAATAGAAATGCAGATTTGGGTGTTATCTCATAAAAATGATAGTTACAGCCATAAAAGCCACATTTTCACCTAAAGAGAGTAGATGGAATGGGACAAAAATAGAGCTAGTGATGGAATCCTGAGCAGCATCGACGTTTAACAGACAGAGATGGGGACCTGCTGAGAACTGTCAAGAACAGGTACAGGAAAACCGAGATAAAATGATGTCAGTGACACTAAAGGAAAGGAGGTTACAAGAAGGATGAGGAGTTCTCCAGGAACAGTCAGCAGAGAAGGTGAGTCGGTTGAAGAATTAAACACGTTCTTTGATATCAGCATGTGGAAAGTCATTGACAATTTTAGTAAATAAGCATCAGGGTGGGGTGGGCAGAGGTGTCCGTTCATAGTGAAGGTGCAGAAGTGCGGAAGCAGAGACAGGAAACTGGGAGTGCACGTTGCTCCAGATCGAAGTTTGGTAGAGTAACAGCTAAAGCGAGATGTGTAGCCAAGTGAGACTTTTTGTTTCTCTTTGTTTTTCTTTTGGTTCTGAGATGTAGAAGATTTGGACACACTTGCCTGCTGAAAGGAAAAGCCTATGTGAGAAGAGTAGACAACTTTTAGAGCAAAATGCAATAGGATGCAGACAATAGAGGTAGAGACAGAGGAAGGGAGATGATGATGGTTTGGACACAATTCGCTGGAGATGAGCGGCGGTTTGACGTGTTCCTGACTGACTTTCTCTGTGGAAAAGGATGCTCACCTATGGGAAATAATGATGACAGAGAGAAGCAGGGGATTTGAAAGGAGGGCTGACCGTATAAAATAGCTGAGACAGTGAAGGAAGAAAGGAGCTAATGAGGGAAGGGTCTCTGGTTGGCACCCCAAGCCCAGCTGGGCTGGCTCTGTGATAGTGGCGCTAATTCTCAGGCTAGAACAGAACACAGATCCTGCATGTGTGCCTGGGGTTCTAATGAAGACAGTGCACTGAAGCAGCCTCCCCAGCCAGGAGGCACAAAAGCCTTTCTCAGGAACTATCAATTTTTTCTGACTCACAGGGTTTTTTTTTTTTTCAATTTGGAAAGATGGGAAAGGACCATCAGGTCTCAACCCCAATGAGTTGTTTACAGGCATCGTATTTACCCTCTGCTGACATTCAATCTAGCAATGCCTTGAAATTTGAATGATTATTAAAAAATATCACAATCATTTGTAGACTTGTCTCACTGTGTCTGTTTCTGAGCCATAAAAGTCTGGATGTTCAGATATACCTGGTGGCATGTTTTGCTTTCTAGCATTGTTATACTTCAGATTCATATTTCTGTCAAGTTTTCTTAAACACATTTATACAATTTATTCCATCTACCTTTTTTTAAACCAAAGGCAGCATGCTTTATAAGAACACTAACGGAGTAGGGGAGGCCTAGGTTAGGGTCCTTGTTCTATCAAATGCCGGTACATTTCATCTAACCAGTCACTTTACCCCGCCAGCTCAGATTTCTTCCTGGTATACACAAAGAAGATTCGACTAGGCCTCATTATATCTGCCAGCTCTAAAATCCTTTATAAGATGAAGTTTTACTTTGTCATGGTCAATTTAAAGTATAGCATTAAAAGTCAAACAGCCAAGAACAGCTGCAACCGGGGTGGATAGCAGGCCATGCCCATGTATTCTAGAAGCCTAATACTGACACCACAGTTTTTACACTGTAGCAGCATAATCGTTCATACCAGCATGTTCCATTAAAGCTTGACTTACTGCCAGAGAATTCACCTGCTGACACAGTAAAACTCCTAACCGGGAGCATTAACATTGCAATGTCAGATGGTGGAGGTGGGGAAACTTGTTCATAAATTCTACCAACGTGCACTGCTTTATTTGGGGTCCTGGTTGCAAACTCATTATTTATGCTGTGTACAGTAGGCCATCAACATATCCCACTGGGAAATTAGTTTGCAATTTAGAATCGTTTCAAAATACAAGTGATTCTCAAGTCATTTTCTGAGGTTAAATGAGAACTCTTATTGCTTTCCGTGGACTCAGGGGGAATTTTTACTCCGTGTGTTCCCTCCTCCCTCAGCTTCTGCTAGACTGTCTTGATTTTTCTTTCTTAAATGCATTTCAGGGCTACATCTCTTTTTTTTCAATTTTTGAAAGCTGGTAAATGGAATGGTATTTGTTGCATTTTCTTGCTTGCTGGGGCTGCTTAAGTACCTCACTTTTGATTACTGCTTTTATTCTTAGAAAAGTCCTGAGAGGTTTCCATGTTCTCTACAAACAAGATTGCTTGGCTAACACAGCAGATATTTTCCAAGATTGGGTAACATCCACTTTAGGTGCAGTGAATCAGAGGCATCATTCCACTTTCATTCCAACCCTTTCAATCTGAGGGCCATGCCACTGGACAAGGATTCAGATGGACCAGCTGAGAGCAGGTTTGAGCTTAATAACTCCAGTAAAGTCAATTGGAGGCTCAACCTCACCTCTGGGCTTCCAAGCCCTGAAACACAGAACAAATTATTAAGATAAAAAGGGCACCACTGACCCTGTCCACTTTCCCAAATCCCTATAGTTGTTTCAGTTTCTCCTTTAGAACTTCCTTAAGTATTTTTTAACTTTACTTCACTGGTAAAATGTGAGCATGCCCCTCATCTTATCCTACTCTAAGAGAATTGGCCTCAAACCACCTGGCAGGTAATTCATAACCTGATATTATCCTCAGTGAATAAATGGCATAATTTTAAATGTATTATTTTGCCCTTTATCATTCCTAGAAAGTAGAAAATAATCCACAGTGTAAAGATCTTGAAGGAATTTATTTCTTTTCTTCTTTTCCCAGTAAGTTTCTAAAATGCCAAGGCCTGATATAATTAGATATATTAATAATAAGCCAAAGATAAAATAGAAAATAAACCTAAGTTGTTAAGCCACACTCCCTTCTCCCCCAACAGCAAGAAGCACTAAAATTTCAACATCTTTCTAATGCATTAGGAGAGTGTTTCCATAAGCACAGACCAGAAAGAAACCCACCAAGGAGATTAAGTGTTTAGTTTCAAAATGCTTGAAATCACTAGCTTAAACACAGAAACTACACACAAAGAGTGCAAAGAAACAATGAAAGGAAGAGATCAACAAAGTAAATATCACCTAGAAATACTAACAGTCTTAAAGGTCAGAAATCCTTAGTTAAACAAAAAGACCCATCCATTAAAAACAATCAATTACAAGATAACCTGAGAATTTAACACCATGAATTCCCTTTAAAAGTAGAAATTACTTTGTTAGCTATGTACTCTAGAAGTTTCTAACTAGAGCAGATTACAAACAGAAGCTAAATCCAAAAGGAAAAGAAAGAGAGAAAAATAAATGCATTTGGAGCTGCTTAATATTGAACTTCTAAGGAGCAGTGGGAAGGCTTTCATGCTGTGGATATTCCAATCCACATCCCTATATATTCTTTGGTACTGTATGGAAGACAAAACTACTCACTAGATTTAATATTCTGAGTTAACCTTTTCGGTTGAAATTGGCTTAAGTGATTTCCTTGATTATGGATAACTCAAGTTCTTTTTTACTACTATTTGAATATGAAAATGCTTCAAAAATAATCCCCTTTTAAGGTATGAAAGAAGCAAGTGTCAGTTTGATTTGCTAGGATTTTTGGTGACTATTTTCTTTTTTAATGTTATATATACTTTAACATTTTTTAGTATCCACATTCGGCTCATATAGGCCTTTTCTGGGTAAAATAACAGGTTAGACAGGTATAATACTTGGAATAGAGAAACTCAACATCTTTGAATCTTTAACACTCACGTGGACGGTATTAACAAGGCAAGCCAAATTGCTTCTTCATTTCTTATGTCTCCAACGATTCTTTATTCTAGACTTTTATATTATAATTTTTACTTCTAGATCACTTATTATTATTTGCTGTTAAAGCTCCAAATCATCTCATAGATCTGGACATGAGCTGAACCCATTAAAACTTCCCACCTCACAGGGACATTATCTTATTGTTAAGACAACTTCAGAGATTTCTACATTTTTAATGCTTCATGAGATAATAAGTATTTTTTTAATAACAGTTTCCCACAATGTGTTAAGAACAAAAGCAATAGGATATGCTCTGGTGACTTTACCTAGCCCTAGCCTGGCTTCATAAGCAGTGCACCCACATTGAATAAGGGTCACAAAAGCTAGAGAACCTTTAGCGACCTCTTTTCCCTTTACTATCTTGCCAAACATTATTCTAAAACAGAAAACACATGATTAACACCGAATGGCTTCCTGAAGCCATTACCTGTAGATTCTGTCTTAGCACACACTTCAACATATTTCTGCAGGCACTGTTCCATTTTTACATATATTATTTGAGCAAGGAAAGAAATTACTCCTCTAGAAGTCAGATTCCACTTCTAGCTTTTGAAAAGTTATTTTCTGCTTTGGCTCTGCCAATAGAGCCTTCTTTCAAAGATCTATCATAAGTTACAAAAAAAAAAGAAAATGGAGATAAATCCTTTTTTCCTTTCCTCTCTCCCCAAAACGTGCTTTGTTCAAAAACCTTATTCTCAACAATGTGTCAAAGGATGCTTCACCTACCTAAACTAGGATCCACATGATTGTATGATCAAATCATTGAAAATAATTCCATGAAGCCAAAACCCATGACAAGCTGAGGTTTGTAAATCACTAAAATCTAGTACGATGCTATTGTTGCGGGTGAACTTTTACAGAATGCGAACATTAAAATCGATAAAATCCTAATGGCTGTCAGGGCAGGAAATGAGCTTGAAGTTAGAATTATTCTCCTATCAATGGGTTGAGTGAGAGATTGGAAGATGCCAGTGAAAGTCAGGAATCCTCTTTCTAACTTGAATATCTATTGAAATTTAACCCTACATATTCACCATGGGCTGAACTTTTTCATGTTCATTGGAATTATTATGTTAGCTATCCTCTAACCACACAATTTTGTTCTCAATCTATGAATATGTAATTTCAGGGAATTAGTTATTTTCACATTAGTTGTAATCACACATTTTAAAAGTTTGCCTAATTGTCCTGAACTCTTTCACCAATGGGAAAAGAAGAGAACAAGACACACACATACTCATCTAAATCATGAAGTTTTGTCGGCTGTGCATTCTCTCCCTCTTCAATCCTGTGGTCAGGGCCCTGGGGCACAGATATTGTGCAGAAACTGCCTAATTATGAGGTTCTCAATAATCAAAGTGAGTTTTTAAAAGAGACAATATAATTAGCCCCGAAGCCTGCTATTCTAGACATATAAACACCCGGCCTTGAGTCTGGAAGGAACAACAAGGCTGTTAAATCTTTAGTGGCAAATTGGTGAAGCAAGGAGCCAAAAGAACACAGAGTGTCTCTTTCTTTGTCTGATGTTCACAAGTTTGTCCATGTCAGCAACTCAGTCTCAAGACAGTCAAAACAGAACCCTTGCGTTGACCTCATTCCCTCCAAAGCTGGCTGCTGTGCCACACAAAGGTCAACATTTTTGTGAATTCTCTTAAGTGTTATTTCTGAGGACAGATAGCAGAGGAGAGGCAGAGATGCATTGCTGTTCTGATTAGTCTGGCTTTCTGCTTTTCCTTTTTAAAATTTCTTTTTAAAAATGGTATTTCTCTCAGTAGAGATTTTTAAAGACCTTCTGTCTATACTCTCTTGGAAAATGGAAAAAAGAAAAGAAAAGAAAAGAAGGAAAGAAAGAAAGTCTATGTGGCACCTGGCCAGATTTGGGTTAAAAAAAAAGTTGCTAATTTTGGACTCACTTCTCTCCATCAGGGTAGTGAAAGAATTATGCACATAAGTTTTTTTCTGCTTAGAAAACATCTGCATTCGATTAGAAGTAAGCCTCAGTGTCGTGTTAATTCTGCAGAACCAAACAAAGTCATTTTTGTTTAAACTCTTTCAGTGCTATGAGGATGAGAGGCTATAGAAGAAGAAAAAAAGAAAAGAAAAAAACACACACGAAAAAACGAAAGGCAATAGAACAAAACTGCCATTCGCCACGGAAGGGAGCTGAGGAGCAAATAAGCAATTCTTTTGCCTTGAATATACATACCTGGAAATTGTTTCCAGAATTCTCTTCTCCAGCAGTTCTCTCTTGGGGATGGAGCGGAGTCGAGTGGATAGCAACTCTCCTCTTTCCTCTAAAAATGCAACTTTTAAGGCAATAGGACATTCTCCAGATTCCCCCAAAATGAATTTGAGCAAATAATTGATATGTTTGGCCAAGTAGGACTGACATTTCATTTTTAATTTTGTGGAAAGCCAAACAAATCAAAACTATATTTATAGCCCATTGTATGCATTTCGAATCATTTTCATAGTTACTAAATGTGATTGGTATTCTGACCTCAAATAAACTAAAAACATAAACACACATCTTGCCATAAACATCAGTATCCATGTCCGCCTTTTGCTAACATCAATAGCACTAATTCCGCTGGAATTTGAGATTATCTCTCTCAAAGAAGTCTGTGGCTACCCGTAGATATCATTTCCACACCTACGTGTTTTTAAGGCTGATGCTTTCTAGATGGCAAGGGTGATTTCAGCTATTCCTCTGGGCTGACATATTATTTCTTCTCCACGCCGTTTCTTGAGATTAGGTCCTACCGTATCTCAGATAAGGAAAGGGGTTGAAGACCCTATTTTGGTTTAATTGAGTGTTGCGGGATAGGATTCAGCCCTTAATCAGCAATGCCAAAAAGCTGCACTCTGGGTTCTTTCAGGCAGATAAAAATGGTTAAATTTCTGCCTTTTAATCCTTATCAAAAAGTGGTCTGTGGGAATTGTTTGTGTATATAGGCTTGATGAGCATGCTAAAAATTCATCCTTTTATATATTTTCACTGTGTCTTTGGATCAAACCAAAGCATAAAAGAGCTGGACATTGGATCATAATTTTTGGCACCATTTTGAATGGTTTTCACTAAATTACACAATAACCTTATGCCAGTTGTCTGTATTGAGAAGCACCCTAAGAAATAATCTAATAAAATGTGCATTATACCTACTATAGGGATGTTTTTATTATGTTATTCAATACTTTTTTATGAGAAGCCATGAGAGAAATTTCTCAGATTTTTAGTTTTGGGTATTTTTTCCTGAATTCTAGTTTTCTATTTTGTTTTCATTTTTAAGTCTTAGTGTGGTACTCATTCTCTTTTTAACTGCTAAAACCTTTGAGGCCAAATATGTGACCCACCGTTAGTATCCACAGTGTGTACACAACATATGTCTGCTTGCTCTTCTGTACATCAAGAACTTTATTATAGTCTGACCCTTCTCTTTGCTTTACTCTATTTCTCTCAGCTATTTGTTTCATCTTTTTATGTTTGTTTTTGTAAGCTCTCAAAATTTCTTTGCAAAAGAACTCAGGGTGTTTATAAATAAATAAGTAAATCTAAGCTTAGTCTTGCTATTGAAGTTTAAGCCTATTTTATTCATGCCTTCCCTGTAAGTGCTTGCGATGTAATGGGTTTTCAAAAATATTTCGTTTTGTGTTATTTTTATGTCGTACGACCTTTTATTTTGGGTTCAAAATTTTTAAAAGAGTAAATAAGATGAAAAGGATGGTTGTGAATATGTGCAAAGAAATTCAAGTAAAGCATCTAAAGTGATTATGTAATTGGCAAAGAAGAGATAAAAGAATGTAAAAGAAATTAAGGTTACTGGACTTTAAGGGGGAAAATGATTATAATGTAAATTGTATGATAGCATTCAAGATGCCAACCATCATCAGAATATGTGCAGCTGTTTTCTATTGCTTTCGATAAGAGTGCCTAAGTAAAAATAAGAGGGATTAAATTTAAAAATCTGGCATAAACATTGACTGTATGCTTAAATAATACTATACTCAAGTATTTTCAGATATAAAAAGATAGGTCTGTCTCTTGACTACTGCTTCAAATTGAATTTTATTTGATTCTTTAGGAAGACTAAGATGAAGATGTAAACTTTATCCTAAATCAAAAGAAGAAAAATTGAAAAGATTAAATATAAAGCTTCCATTTTTGTGTCTGCTCCATTGTTTATAGTGATGGAAAAGACGTTATGTGAGAGTTTGACCATGTCGAACTTCGCCACCACCTCCCCAACCGTAATCTTACAACATGCAAGTCTTTAAAATACTGAACTATGTAAAATATGTTTTGAATTCATTTTCAGGCACTAATCATAGCTAATGTTAAAACATTCATGTCTAATACATATAAATCTATTTCTCTTCCTTTTACTGGCAGAGCCATGTGGTATGAATGTGCATTTTCCTTCTTTCTCGCTGTAAGTAAAGTTCTGACAGTATCTTTGGGATCCTGGCAAAGCTTAGTCATGGTTCAGTGGGTCCATTGAGCTGCCATGTTCAACAGCTTCACCTGCTCTTTTCCATCCAGGAGTTCATTGGCAAGAGAGAGTTTGCTACTGAGGTTGAAACTTTTTGTAGGGAAGGGAAGTGACTGAACTTATAAGGGAGCTGGTCTGGTGGTGCTTGTAGTGACTTGGGCGTGGTATTCTCAGCGGAGATGAAACAACTTCTTCAAGTGATTTCATGTACAGTCCCCATCCACAGCAATCTACAGCAGAAGAATTTGAGAGGGGAAGTCATGAGCCAGTTGGGGGCATTCCTGGATGCTCTCAGACACAAGTGGGGCAAAGTTTGATGGATGGAGTTTTAGCATGCCGGTAAAGAAAATGAACCAGTGAAATTTGAGATTCTTTTGACACTGTGATTTATTAATGCCCCACGCTGGTAGAACCAAGGGAGATTTGGGTTATGTAAAGATTTCACTTATTCACCCACAAATGAATGGATGGATAAACAAATTGTGGTATATACATTCAATGGAACATTATTCAGCCATACAAAAGAATGAGGTAGTGATACTTGCTGGGAAGTCAGTGAAACTCAGAAATACTATTCCAAGTGAAAGAAGCCACACACAAAAGATCACATATTGTGTGATTCCATATGTATAAAATATCCAGAGCAGGCAAATCTATAAAGACAGAACGTAGATCATAGTTGCCATGGTCTCAGGGAAGGGAAAAAATGGAGATTGGCTGCATAGTGTGTGGGGGGGTTTCCTTTTGGGCGATGAACATGTTTTAGACCTGCATTGAGATAGCACTGGCACAACCTTGTAAATGTAAATGTACTAAATGCTACCAAACTATGCACTTTAAAATAGTTAAATTTATGTTTTGTGGATTTCACTTCAATAAAGAAAAGATTTAACTATTAAAAATAATTAAATGTAAAATCTTTATGCCAAAGGAAACATCAAATGCCTACATTGTTTTTTATCTTTTATTTCATTGCTTGATTTTCATTCTGATACATTCTTATAGAATTATAACTATTTTTAAGGAGGATATTAAAAAATTCTGTTATTGGTGCTTGAACTAGCTACCTTAAATCCAGTTAAAATATTTCTCCTTATGTTTGATTTAAGTCTTTTTGTTTTATTTTATTTTATTCTATAAGAAGAGGGGTCACAAAGATGGTTTTAATGAAACTTGATTGGGAAAGTTTAACAAATTTTTTAAATGATCTTTACTGAGCTTAGTAATGATCACAATGTACTGCTTTGTCAATTAAGAAGCCACAGCTTTCTTCAGGAAACTGGACAGGTTCTCTCGCATAAGCATGGACTAGACAACAGGAAGTGCTGTTGATGATTACTGTTATCATCACTTAATTGTCATGAAGACACCAGGAATTGTGCTCAAACTCAGAGTTCCCTCTCCAAAAGTGTCATTCAGAAATGTATATAGTATTTGATGGAGGAAATAGCTTCTTTAAAAAAATAATATTATAAAAATAATGATAATTTGTTATTCTCTGATATTTACTTTCAAAAAGTAAACAAATTTATTCATTTTAATCCTCATGGCAATATCATGGATTCGCTAATATGAGTCCCATTTTATATATGAAGAAACTGAGGCCCACTGAGGTGCAGTGACTTACCCAAAACCTTATTGGTGATGGAGACAGAATTCAGCCTTCTCTTTCTCTCTAAATCTGATGACTTTGAACCTTTCCTTATATACAGGAGAGATGTTACTCATATGGAACTAACACACTTGGAGTCCTGTCTCATGATGAATTTAGATTTTAGAATGGAGAGATATCTCTATATTATAAAAAATGTAAATAAAGGTAGAAATGTAGCTAAAGCTCAGGTCCATGTTGACATACTCCCTCTAAACCTCTCCTTAAACTTGGCATATTTTCATCCAGTGGCACGAGATGGATAGCCCAAGTGGCAGTGGCCAAAGCCTGCATAGATTATGGGAAATGCCCAAGGCCAAAGAGTTCCCACTATTTTGTTAGATCACAAAGAGCTATTCTATTTTTCTCCAAAAATTTCTTCTGTCTCCCCACTCTCCCAATATTTTATGAAATACTGAGATGAAAGGTCAAAACAAAATGTCAGTCATTTAACTCTTTCCAAAATCCAGAAGTGCCAATCCTATGCTATCCTAACTCTATTTCTATTGACATAAATGAGGTTTTTTTTGGATAAAGAAATAATTGATATATAATAGAACAATCATTATGTATCTTAACATGGGAAGTAATTCTAGCAGACAATTATTTAAATTCAGATTTTCCTGGAGTCTGATATACCCATAATAAGCTCTAATGTAAAGGATTTATCCCACTTTATCTTAATCAACAGTTTGGGGAATACTTCCGGGTAATTGTATATGTCCATTTATATTTTTAAGAAATACTTATATTTCATCATGAATCCATTTAACACAAAAGATATTTCACTTATGGAGAGGGATAAGAATAATAGGGGAAAGAAAGCTGAGATCTGAGAGTACATAAAATCTTTCATGTTTTTCCTATGTGGATTTTTTGTCATGAGTTGCTCTGAATTTGTCATTATTTCCCACATGAGTACTACCTGGGTAAATTATGACTTACATTGGCTCTCCACTTGAAATGAAAAGCAGATTGCATTGTAGATTTGAATTATCCTCCAATATTGTGTGATATATGATCCATCTTGATGGGAAACTATTGTTATATATTTCATAGTTATGATTTCCAAGGTATCAAAGCCCTCATTATCTTCCTGTGCTAGCCAGCTATAAATGCCAAAACACTCCAGCTTCCAGTATGTGCTTTTCTAAACTTATAGTCCTGTGTTCTGTGTATATTTAGTATTTTATGTTACTGCATAATATAGAAATGTCATAGCACTTTATCAAAAGCCCCTGCTAGGCTATTGACAGTATAGGTTTCATTTAATTCCTGGATGCAGCAGGCGTTCTTTGATATTCCCTATATAACATAAAAAACAGCAAATGCAGTGCTTAAAATGAATATTTAAAAAATCAATCAGGCTTGAAATTTAATTTTATCTAATTGGCTTCCTATATTCTAACAAAATTGAATGACATAAAATTTCACCTATCCTATATAATTTCATATTTTCTCCAATCATAAAAATAAATTTTTTTCTTTTGCTTTTATCTTCCTTTGATATAATCTTTTAATTTACTAAGTTCATTTAACCCTCTCTCACACAGGTTAAAGAAGTATGTATCCTCATCCCAGGATAGTAATCACATGTGCAATATAGTTTTATTCCCGTCACTCCGTCCGTGCTTTTCTCCTGCTGTGACAGTTAGAGACGGTTACAGTGCTTGGAAAGGCTTTTGGTCTACAATGCAAGGGCTGATTATTATTTTTTTATTCACGCATTTCTAGAATGGACAATGCTAGAAAAAGGCAGATGCATACCACCTTTTTCTGATCCCTCAGAAGCTTCTGGAATTAGGCATTCCATATTGATTCATCTTCAGTTCAACTTACCCCACAGTGAGTATTATCAGTGCCTCTGGGAAAGAACAAGCATGTATGTCTTAATGGAAAATATCAAAGCAACAGCAGCAGCTGGCTTATAAGCAGGTGACAGTAAGGAAATATATATTTTGCATGCAGTCAGTATGTCTGCTTGAAAAATAAAAATATATGAATGAAAGAATGTCCATATAGAAATCCCAAAGGAATATAAAACACAAGTTTGCTTCTGATTATCTAATATTACCGGCTTAGCATACTGTTTGGCTATGTTTCTATACCCGGGTGAGTTTGTTGAATATTCTCTTAAAAGTGAAAATAAAATTGTATTTATTAAAACAATTTTATTGTTGCTATTTGGCCATAATACCAAATAATGACTTTGATGGCATTTTCCCTCTTTCATCTGCCTCTGATGGCTATATTACCAGACGACTTGTGTCTGGAAAACACAAGGTAATAAAAACTCGAATATGTGGATTCCAACTGATTGTTAAATATTGCAAACTAAGATGAACATATATGCCTGACAGGTGATAAACACATCTCCTCGCTAACCCCAAATATAGTGAACTCTTATAATAATCCTTCTTTATGTGGAAAATACATTTAAAAGTGCCATTGCAAACATAAGGTTTTTGTTAAAAATACCAATTAAGTCCATATCTATATGTTAGAAATGAATCAAAACAGGGCTCAAAACACTTCCAACCCATTTTTTTATCATTGTCTAATATGGTCTAACCAATTAATTGGCTGGCTCAGGGTAGTACGGGTCATGACATTTTTATAAGAATGAAAACTTCCGCGGTGAGCCAGGCAAACCAAACAAAATGAGTTTATGCCGCTAAAACTATGCCCTAAGTTATGATGATGCTCCAGGCCGCTGATGGTACGATTAGACTTTGAGAAGCAAAACATGCAGCCTCCCCTGCAAAGACTTTGTCCTGACAAGAGTCACAAGCAATTTTAAGTGTTAATGTTTCTGAGCTATTTAATTAAAGAAAATTCTCTTTTAAGTATAAGGACCGTGTTCTTTCACTGAATATTCTAGATAAAATGGAAAGGATTGTTCATAGATCTGTGTATGAAAATTATTATTTTCCCTTTATTGGCCTCATGCCACTGTTTTTGGACTAACTTGGAATGTCTCAGTTTTACCCATGTGTCTGATTCATATTCAGATTAATCCTACTGTTGTGATTTATGATGCTCTCAGTTTTATATTTACTGCTAGCTAAAACTAATAAGCTCTCCCTGGACCAGTGCCATGATACAAGGTCAAAACCTGGTTAATCATGCCATTGTTTTTCCCATACATGTTGCCCTCTGAATTATCTGCAATGATAAGTGATTAAAAACACATCTTGGATGATGTCATTTTTTAAAAGGAAAAAATGTAATTTTTCAAAGAAAACTTGTTTTTAAGTTTATACAAGACTTTTTTGAACATCTTAAATCATCTTACTATAAAATAGACTTTGCATTCATCAAATATATATATATGTGTATATATATGTGTGTGTATGTATATATATATGTAGAATTAGCATTAATCACCATTAAAGTCTCTTTTGAGTCTCCATTTGTAAAGCTGTGGTGCTTTGAGTTCCATATGTGAGCAGGAACTCTATAATAGCACACCATAAAGAAGGACTGAGGTATATTGATAACTTTATTTTTGACATATTATTTCATACTACATAAATCCATTTCTCATTTTCTACCTTTTATTGATAGTCACAGTTTTCTGTAAATCACATTAAAATGTTCAACATGCAAGTATTAAAAGCATGAAACATTATATGCACTACTGATTTTTCAGTACTGGGACTAATTTCTATTAAATCTCCCCATATATAGACCACCACCTCCTAAGGAGAAGACTTTATTTTATAGTGTGTATGATCCACATAGGACTATACTCAACAGACCTTAAAAGAAGACAGTCATTTTTGGATTCATCTTTTTCATGTAATACAGATTATACCAAATGCTGCAGTTGCATAAAAGGAGTTAAAAGAAAAATAGTGCCAAAATATTAAACCAGGAAACAAAATGTTTTATATCTATTTATGATTTTATGCATTCTTATCTTGGAAGAGTTGGTTTGCCTTTCTGTCTTATATCTGTCTTATATTCCTTGGAATAACTATAACCTCCACCTACTGACAACCACAAATATATTACATTATAAAGATGCAGCCGGTGGCTGCCAGAGGCAATAAGATCCATGAATATTGTGTGGTTGGTGAACTATGTTCATACTAGTTACATGACACATAATTAAAAGAGCACAGAAAACCATATCCACATTCTGTTTGCTTAGGGATCTTCAGGAGTGCCTTGAGCAAATGGTTTTTAAATCAAAGTGAAGAAATTATTTTTGGAAAGGAGAGATAAGTATGGGAAATATGTAGGAGAATTAGAAAGTGCCAATAGAGAGGCAGATTTATCCAGGCAGTACTGGAAGATTCCATGAGTAGCTCAACATTGGTTTCACTGTTGGCTTCGTCTTTTCGTTTTTCCGCACTACGTTCATATTTGCATTCACCGCAGCTGTCTTCTTAGGGGCTGAACATAGTAACTGTTAGCACTTGGCATTCTGGTCATCATAGGCATATTTTGATTGTCAATATCTATGGCTATTTTTTCCTGCTTGATTTTACATTATCTGAACAGGAAAAATCAAAATGATTGTAAGAGTTTGGTGAGTAAAGGTATTCTAAATGAATGGCTCTGTGAAATATACATTGTTATTTCTGTAGCAAACCTATTCATATCATAAAACCATTTAATTTGAGGTTCAGAATATCTAATCATGTTTACCATTAGCTAATCTCCATCTTTCTTCTACTTTCTACTATGTTCTTAGTTAGTTTGTCCTACCCACTGAGAATGGGACAAACATACCTCCAGCCTGCCACCTTTCTCTTAAGTCCTACAGTTATTCTGCAAATCTTAATTTGCTATTTAGATCATCCAGTCAAGACTCTAGCTATTTCATGTCTGAGAATTATTATCTCGGGACTTAAAGTTTAGTAAGCTTGAGTTCTAAGATTGATGTTTCTGCTAATTCCCTGCATTAATGACATTTGGAGGCCTCGGTTATTTCTTGATAATAAAGAGAACAAGTTGGGTTAAATGATTGCCAAAATCCAGTGAATTTAAAATTGCACTGAAGACATTCACTTGCTAAAACTTTTCTTCCTCCTCTTATCTTCATTTTGGAACATGACCCTATTACTCATATCCACCCCAACCAATATTTAAAATGTAGCATCTTCCTAAACTGGATGTGGTGGCACATATATGTAGTCCCATCTACTTTGGAGGCTAAGGTGGGAGGATCATTTGAGCCCAGGAGTTCAAGACTAGCCCTGGGCAACATAGTGAGAGCTCATCTCTTAAAATAATAAATGTAGCATCTTCCTTATTATCTACAACTAATCCATCACCAATTTGGTTGCATTTAACTTCCAGATAAAGCTGCTAGTATCTATACCTAAAATAATTATGATTCACTCTCTCATACTAGGTGAAAATTATGGGGCATAATGCTCATCGTGTGCCCCTCACTAGCTCAGAGGAATATTTTAATTGGTATTGACAAACCGACCTGATCTCTGTCCACCAGCACCCCACTCACTGTGGGGTCTGACTTTAATCGTCAGAGGCTCACCTACATAACTTCTGGCTTTAAAGGCTCCCCCAGCATCTCACATTCAAATGATACTACTCAATACAACCTCCAGGGGACAGTTAACTCCTTTTAAAATCATAAAAAGGTGAATCAATCAGAACGCCATAACAATTATACACATGCACACACACACACACACACACTCCTACATACATGCATCTAACAATAGAACCCCAAAATACATAAATCAAAAACTGAAGAATTGAAATGTGAAACCCACAATTCACTACTGGGTCTTTGATAATGGATAGAACAAATATGTCAAAGATGAAGAAAGAAGTGAAATACTTGAACAAAACTGTAAAGCAATTAGACCTATCAAACATCTATAGACCACTTCATCCAACACCGCAATACAGATTTTTCTTAAGCACACCTGGAGCATTCTCTAAGATGTCTCATGTGTTAGGCTGTAAACCAAAACTAAATAAATGTAAAAGTATTGAAGTTACGCAAAGTATGTTATCTAATCACAGTGAAATTAAATTAGAAATCAATAAAAGAAAATCAATTAGAAGAAAATTTGAAGATTTTTAAATGTGTGTGGCAATTAAAAAACATACCCTTAAAAAAAAAACAGTGAAACTGAGAAGAAATAAAAGAGAAATTAGAAAATATTGAAGACAAGTAAAAATGAAACCATAAAGTATCAAAACTTATGGATACAGATGTATCAGTTTCTATTGCTGTTGTAACAAATTGCTAGAGCAATTAGACAAGAAAAAGAATAAATCAGAATGAAGTAAAACTATCTTTATTTGCAGATGGTATAATGTTGTATATAGAAATTCTAAGAAATCTGCTAAAAAAGAAAACCATTAGAACTAATAAATGTATCCAGCAAGGTTTCAGGGTATGAGATCAATACACAAAAATCAATTGCATATCTATACACTAGCAATGAACAATCTGAAAATAAAAGTGAAAAAAATGTGTTTACAAGAGTATAAAAAATGAAATAGGCATAAATTTTACTAAAGAAGTATAAAGCTTATACACTGAAAACTAGTAAATGTCATTGAAAAAAAGTTTAAAAAGACATAAATAAATAAAAATACATATTATGCTTAGGGATTAGAAGATTTATTACTGCTAAAATGATTGTACTTCCTAAACTGATTTACAGGGTCAATGCAATTCCTACCAAAATACCACCTAGTCTTTTTTTTTTAAGAAATTAATAAAGTGATCTTAAAATTCATACAGAAAGGCAAGGAAGCCAGAAATCGCCAAACTATCTTGAAAATAATAAAAAAGTTAGTGGATTCACACTTCTCAATTTTAAAACTTACTACGGAACTACAGTAATAAAGACAATGTGGTACTATCACAAGGATAGATACACATATCAATGAAATAGAATAAATCCAGAAATAAAGTCATAGATCAATCATTAATTCATTTTTGACAAGAGTGACAGAATAATTCAAAGGAAAAATAAAAACCTTCTCAGCAAATGGTGCTGAAATAACTGGATATCCACATGTGAAAGAAAGAAGTTGAACTCGACCTCATTACCTTATACATAAATATACTCAAATTGGACCGTAGACCAAAATTAAAAAGATAAAACTACACAATTCTTAGAAAAAATATAGAAATACATTTTTGAATGAGGAATTATTAGACTTAGATCTAAATCATCTAAATCGCATGATACAAAATAAAAAAAATATTTAAATTAAATCTAATCCAGATTAAAAACTTTTGTTCATCAATGGACACCATCAAGAAAGCAAAAAGTAAACCAATAGAATGGGAGAAAATATTTACAAATCATGTATCTTATAAGGGACTTGCGTCCAGAATATATGAATAACTCTTCTAACCCAACAATAAAAAGACAAATAATCTAATTTTAAAAAGGGCAAAGGATTTAAACATTGTCCAAATATATATACAAACATATATGCACAAGTAGCTGATAAACACATGAAAAGATACACAGCAGTTACAGTCATTAGGGAAATGCAAACCAAAACTACATGAGATACCTCTTCAAACCCACTAGTAAGACCAAAGTAAAAAAAGACAGATAAAAACAAGTGTTGGCAAAGATGTGGAGAAATTGGAACCCTGGAGCAATGCTAGTGGAATTTTAAAATTGTATAGCTCTTGGAGAAGCCAGTTGGCCATTCCTCAAAATGTTGTACATCACGATGCCATATGACCCAGCAATTCCACTCCAGGTATTTGCACAGGAGCATCAAAAACATATATCCACACAAAACTTGGACATGAACATCCATAGCAACATTCTTCACAATGGCTAAAAAAGAGAAAACAACCAAATGCCCACCAACTGAAGACTGGGAAAACAAAAGGTGGTTATAACCTTTTGTTAGCCAGAAAAAGGAATGAAGTAGTGATACTTACTAAAACAGGAATGAACCTTGAAAATATTATGCTAAGTTAAAAAGTCATGCATAAAAACACCAAATATGGAATGCGTTCATGAATACAATATGTCCAGACTACCTAAATCCATAGAGAAAGAAAGTAGACTGGTGTTTGCCAGGTTAGGGGGAGGGGGAAGTGGGACTCTGACTGCTAACAGCCATGGGTTTTCTTTTTCAGATGATGAAAATGTTCTCAGATTACATAGTCCTGATTGTTTAACTCTGAATATACTGAAGAGCAGGGAATTGTTTGCTTTGATAGGGTGGATTTATGGGTATGAGAATTATATATCCATTGACCACTCCATGAGAGATCACTTTCTTTTAAAAAAAAATTTTTGCTCAGTTGTGATTATTTAGGTAATTGCATGCATCAGATATCTTCTTTTTTGCTCTTCTAGATCAACTCTCTACCACTTCTATTGCTCTATGAATTACATGGACCACACCAATGACCCCCTTGCCCTTCGGCATTCTGTTGAGTTCATCAATGGGAGACTCTAGCAGGAGATGGCAGAAAAGGAGGAGTGAGACCAAGGATCATTCTCCTTTCCTGCTGGGTGTCGGTGATGGCTCTGTCTCTTCACCAAATGCCACAGACCAGCTGGGCCAAAAGGTTCTCTCTCCAGACACACTTCCTGGATACTGTCTGGCAACTATTTCCTCCTCTTACCCTTCAGGCTTATGGGTGAGAAAGATCCCTAATCCTAACCTAAAGATACTGAATTTACCTTGGCAATGTCCCTAAACCTGCACATACATTTTAAATAGAGCTTTCATTGAATTACCCAATTTTGCCTGTTTCTTCACAATCCCTTATTGATATTCTGTGTTTGGTTTTAATGTTGTCATCTTGTTATATGCTTTAATTTTGATTTCTTTGTTTTTTACATTTTCTTCTGTTTTTCTATAGGATCTCTTTCAGTTTTCAGCAGAGAATTTCAAGGTAAACATGCTCTTTTTAGTTCTACTTGAGATTAGTGCTTACTGTCTTAACACCATTTTTATAATATATTAAACTACCAAAATCTGTAACGAAATAATTTTTTATCTCCCCTCCCCTCAAGATAAGGGATTTGGCTTTTTCCCTATCTCTCTCTCTTTCTCCATTTTAGTTAATTTAATCTGATTTTGTATAGCCATTTCTTCATTTAAAAATATTTCATTTTTTTTTATTTTATATTGTGTGCCATAGCTATTTATTATTGTTGTTTCTTTAAACTCTTTGTGGCAGCCTATGATGATGAAACACCAACAGCTGGATGTGCCTTGGAGCTAAGTCATTTATGTCAGGGCTTATTTAAGGATCTTCAGGTCAAAGAGAATGGGGTCATGAGTAATTTACCTTAGATAAAAAATTATTTTTGATTTTGATTTTTTTAATAAGTATAGTTAGCAAAGCAAGAAAGAAGAAGTGAGAGGGAAGTTCTATGCAGCTGGGACTTTCAGAAATTAGACTTTTAGAGGGGTGGGCAGATCTGGTAGACAATTCAGGTAAGCCTAGCAACTTAAATAGAACCTTTAGCTACTATGTCATATTATGATGTTTTCAAGAGCAAGGGGGCATTTTATCCTACACTACAATTCAGTGCCTTGACTATTGCATATTTTTATTTTATAATTTACTTACAACTTCATTCCCTGAGCACCATTGGCTGTAAGCATTTTGGTCATTTGCTCCTCTTATAAACATAGCATCTAATTGGGAAAAATTACAGGACTCCATCAAAGCCTGGTGTATCTGAAGAAGTATCAATCTGTGTCTTGAGGCTAAACATCATTCTATACAGCAAAATTTTTATGAAGCTATCTTTTTAACTTAAAAATTTGAATAATGCTGTTTTTTAATTCTTGGTTGAGTCCATTTTTTATCATTTATGGTATTTCTTTTTATTTCTATTTATTTCAGAATTTTATGGGGGTACACAAGTTTTGGTTACATAATTTGCTTTTGTACAGTTTTAGGCAAAGTTATAAATGTGCCCTTTGCACTGTTAGTGTGCACTGTACCTGTTAGGTGTGAATTTTCCAATCTCCTCCCCTCACCTGCTTTATTTCCTATGTTATTTCCATATGTGCACATAGGTGTTGATTGATTAGTTCAAATTTACTGTTGAGTACAGATAGTGTTTGTTTTTCCATTCTTGCAGTACTTTACTGAGAAGAATGATCTCCAACTCTACCCAAGTTGTTAAAAAAGACACTAGATCACCATTTTTTTATGGCTGAGTAGTACTCCATGGTATACATATACCACATTTTATTAATCTATTCATGTATTGATGGGCACTTCAATTATTTCCACATCTTTGAGATTGTGAATTGTGCTGCTATAAACATTTGAGTGCAAGTGTCTTTTTTATAAAATGTCTTTTTTTCCGTTGGGTAAATAGCCAGTAGTGGGATTGCTGAATCAAATGGTAGGTCTACTTTTAGTTCTTCGCAGTATCTCCATACAACTTTCCATAGAGGTTGTGCTAGTTTGCAATCCCACCAACAGTGTATAAGTGTACCTTTCTCTCTGCATCCTCACCAGCATCTGTTGTTTTCTGACTTTCTGATAAAAGCCATTCTCACTGGAGTTAGGCAATATATCACTGTGGTTTCGATTTGCATTTCCTTGATGATTAGAGATGTTGAACAATTTTTCATGTGTTTGTTGGTCATTAATCTATCTTCTTTTGAAAAGTTTCTATCCCTGTCTTGTAGTCACTTTTTCATGAAGTTGTTTGATTCTTTTTTTTGCTAATTTTCTTGAGTTCTTTGTAGATTCTGGTTATCAGCCCTTTATCAGATATATAGCATGCAAATATTTTCTCCCATTCTGTAGATTGTCTATTTGCTCAATTGATTATGTTCTTGGCTGTGCAGAAGCTTTTTCATTTTATCAGGTCCCATTTATTTATTTTTGTTGTTGTTATCATTGCTTTTGGGGTCTTCTTCATAAATTCTTTGCCTAGGTCAATATCTATAAGAGTTTTTCCAACATTTTCTTCTAGAATTCTTATAGTTTCATGCCTCAGGTTTAAGTCTGTTATCCATCGTGAGTTGATTTTTGTGAGAGGACAGAGATGTGGATCCTATTTCAGTGTTCTGCATGTGGCTGCCCAATTTTCCCAGCACCATTTATTGAATAGAGATTCTTTACCCCAGTGTGTGGTTTTGTCTGCTTTGTCAAAGATCAGATGGAAATCTGAGGAATGGGTTCATATCTGTGTTCTCTGTTCTGATCCCTAGATCTATGTCTCTGTTTTTGTGCCAGTACTATGGTGTTTTGGTTACTATAGCCTTGAGTGTAGCTTGAAGTCTGGTAAAGTGAAGTCTCCCAATTTGTTCTTATTACATAAGATGGCACTAGCTATTCGGTGGCCTTTCTGGTTTCATACGAAGTGTGGTACTATTTTTTCTAGGTCTGTGAAAAATAGCATTGGTATTTTAATGGGGATTGCATCGAATCTGTAAATCAGTACAGACATTTTAATAATGTTCATTCTGCCGATCCATGAGCATGATATGTTTTTCCATCTGTTTACATCCTCTGCAATTTCTTTCTTGTGATCAAGAGGCCAGATGAAAAGGAATCAGCAAATATGGCATTTCTTGAGACATTCATTTTGAGTTGCTGTTCAAATTTTGCATTATTATTTATTTTCTTGGTAGTTGTCTTATCTACCCAAATTCATTTAAGCTTTTTGAGACCACAGACCTTTTCATTTATATTTTATGTACATCACACACCTAACAGTTCAATGCTGGAGACACAGAGATATTCAATAAATATTTCTTAATTTGATTTATTACAGCTCTTATTAGTTCTGTCTGCTTAGTCTGGTAGTACATTCCCTTCTGTTTGGTATAAAGCAGACAATACTTGATACACTTTGAAATGCAGTCCAGAGTTAATAATCTCTGAGAAACCTGATATGCTTTTAAACTTCCCAGATCTCTTGTTAGAAAACTCAAGAGACTTTAAGCATTGACTTTTCTTAATCTGTTACCTCATTTGTTGTACGTTCATATCTACAGCAACATCAGGAGGTGAACGAGGGCTCCACAAATCTTTGGATTTGTTTAAAATTGGCATTTTATATATATATTTTTTCTTTTTAAAAGCATTTAGGGAAAGTTCAGCTGCCAGGTCCCTTGAGCAAAATGGTTTTCTTGACACTGCTTCTGTGTTGTCTCACAACCATATATCTGGCCCTGGAACTTGAAAACAGGAAAAGGAGGGGGAGGGAGAAAGACCTTCTGTTCATTCCCAGTGGCAATCCATTGGGACTCTAAGTACTTGAATATTTTCAATTCACTGGGAGTCTTGAAGCTATAATGGAGGAAAAAAAATCTAAAGAAATTCTAAAATAGTAATCCAATTCCATATAAATCATAATAATGTTCTAAATGACAAAAGTTTAAATCACATTCCCTTTTGGTAAAGGTTTAATTGTATAAATAGCTCTGCAGAATCATTTTAACTGAACTTGCCTCCAATCTAAGGCAGTATCTACACAATTCATACGAAAAGCATTGAAGAATGTTATTATGTTGATATGTGTAAATATTCAGATATTTGGTGGCAAATAAACATCCAGGTGATTGAATTTTTCTTTGATATTTCTTCCAAGTCCTAACAAAGTCATTAGGAATGCAAGCAAGTTAGGTATTAGATAGTTCCATGTCAAATAATATTATATTAATTAAAGAACCATATATATATAAAGAAAAGAGGTTAATATTTTGCTCAAATATTATTCCTAAAGATACTAAAGCATAGAGATGCTGGTCACCCACTGCTTTCTACGCCAGCATGCAGCCTATATTAGAAAGACAGTCTGATAAAAAGACAGGTGAAGAGGTGTTTCTTCTATAATTGCTGCACATGTATTTGTGCTGAAGTGACATTCTATAGATGCCGTGTTGATAAATGCTATAGAATGCACCTGGACACCCAGAGATAAGAAGACTGAGTAGATATGAATTCCAAATTGTAGCAATCTCTGAGGTCATTTTGCTAAAAGTCCTTTTAAATGATTGAATGATTAATGGATAGGGCAATCCTAGGAACCACAAAAAAAAAAAAATCAATTTAAAAGTCATTTTTATTTGGAAAGAATTCTTCATTTTTATGAGCATTAAATTTTCTATTTCTTTTAATGGGTAGTACAGCCTGCTGAATTTTATAATAATTGGAAGTATTAATTGATGGCATTGATAGGATGATCTTAAAATCTAGTGATGACAGGTATCTATGACTCTGAATGTTATTCATATCATGAGATTTCTCTGGCTTGTCACTATTCTTTCTCCACCTCAAACTGTAATTTTCCACTGACCTTTACCCAGCCTGGCCCATTGTTTCACAGTTGTCACTAAAAACGCCCTCATTTAGTTTGATTATTTAGGGAATTGTGGCAGGTAACTGTGAAATAACAAAAGAGTGGATACCACTGATCACAGAAAATTTTTTTTTACCCCGCTGTTTTTCGGCCACATCATAAAAACAGGATGTTTCACTCTCAGGGACCAGTGACTGGCATGACTTATCAAAGCTGCCTTTTCCCTTTCCTCTGACTTTCCCCTTAGTTTCCTTGAGGGATGTAGAAATGACATCAAACCGTTCAAAATAGTGCTGCCCTATTACAGATGACCAAAGAGTTATTTGCTTTATTTTGAAGACAAAATAATAGCTCTAACCTTTTGTTTTGTACAGAACACAGACAAACAGGATATATTTTTTCATCAGCTCCAGCTTTTATCTCATCCTTTCCTGCTCTTTGGAAACAAAAGAAGTCAATTTTAAAAAGCAAAGAAGAATAAATAAATTTTAAAAAGAGAAATTACATTATAATTTTCCCCAGGAAAGTTCCAATGGCATCTTACACCCTGTGACGACAGATCTCATCATCCTAATAAATCTTTGTGGATCTAAATCATGTCTATTTTAAGGATATAAAAAAAATGGAAATGTCTCATATTTGTAAATCAAGTTGGTTTCTTTCAAAAATAGATGTTAACATTTAGCTGTGAGTACAATGTGTACTATGTCAAGTCTTCATATTGCCCCTTTTTAAGATTCTTGTTTAGATTCTCTGAGGCAGTGAGATCTAGACATAGTTATATCAAGATAATTTCCTTGTAATTCAGCAGAACCAGTTCTGTAATACACTCCCCAACTTGAAACCTTTCAAAGCCACAGTGCCAAAACAAACTGTACTAGCCCAGAAAAGGCATGTAATCATTTATATGGACAGACCCTGACTCCTATTTTACAGGGCCCATCTTAATCAGCTCTCACACATACCTCTACCTCCCCTGATTCCATACATATGGGTCTAATTGTGGCAGCCTTCTCTGGAGCTCTGCTGTCTAACATAAATTTCTTCAATGATGTAAATTTTTTATAGTTGCCCTGTCCAATATGGTAGTCCATAGCCAGTTATGACTATTGGACACTTGAAAGGTGGCTAGTGCACTTAAGAACTAGAATATTTAACTTATATAATTTAATTAACTTAAATTCAAATTCATATTAATATAACCTCATGTGGCTAGTGACTATTATAGGATAATGGAGGTTCAGAATACTCTAGAATGTACTTCCTGGTCTTGAATTTCTTAAGGTATATTTAAATAGCTAACATCATTTCTGATTCTTTATTTTGTTAAGTGCAAAAATTAAAAACAAGCACTTCTCTTCGAACTGTGATGGTAAGAATGTTTAATAGTTTTTGATAATGACATGAAAATTGTGATTTAGAGCATTTTGACCTGAAGTTTCAAAGACCATCTGTAAATATATCATTTCATACTTCCATTATTTTAGATTTACATAATTAGAAACCGTGCACAGTGTTATAATAAGATATTGTCAAATCTAATAATGTTTTAGAGAGTTATGTTCTTAAGTTCTCAGATACCAGTCCAGAAGCACATTTATCTCTATGTAAGCAAGGCCAGGTACAGAGTAAAATCTCTTAGTGTTATTTATGGAGGAAGATGCTTAATTGAAAGTTTCAGGTGAAACACATTTTAAAGACAGTGCTAGCTTAAAATTGCAAACAATTTGTTTTTGAATAGCGGTGAGAGTAAGCTGGAAGTTTCTGAAAGTCCTCTTGCACGTGGAGGGTATAAAAGAGTTTGGGGCTGGGGAATCAAGAGTATTTTTGAAGACCTTTTCTTAGGAGAGAGAGATGCTTCGAATTTCCCCCAATCCAAAGGGGACAAAAGAGAATATCTACTCCTTCTCTCTTATCTAGGAGAAGGGGGCCTTAAAGAAATCACCAAAATGGCCCCGTATCCTCTTATCCTCTGCAGTGCCCCCCAACCGAGGGAATCCCCTGGAGGGCTGGAGACGGAGCCATGCTAGAGATATGTAAAGGGTTGGCAGAGAGAGGGCAGAGCTTGTGAAGTAACTGCACTCTCAGCGACTGCTAAAGTAAAAAGTGTGTAAAGGTTTCCCCTCTGTAAATCTAAGGGTCCCAGAAGACCACGAGGCAGAGGGATGCTAGGAGTGTCACCGGATTCCTAGGACACTTATCTCCTCAAGGGAACTAGATTTGAAAGCTCCTCACAGGGGTAGGAGTGAGGTGTGCAGGGGACATACAGAAGTCTCCAAAAAATCTACGGACAAATAAATTTTAAACTCTTGCCAAGCCTTGAAAGCATGGATACCAGCTCAGGGGAGTTTTTGTTATTTTAAGAGCTTTCCTACCACCCTTTCCTCTCAGCTTTCTCTGGGTCCCAACCCCAAGGGGACAGACACTACAGAAACCACCCGGGGGATAGAAAGCTCTGGGACTGGGGGAAGGAGGAAGACACCCTCCAGGTGCCCTCATGGCAGCCTTCCCCATCAGCGGAGGCCAAGCTGAGGGCAGTGGAGACACTTTCATACCAATTCAAGTTTGCAGTTTTCATTCTTATAATGAGTGGAATATTTTATTCCTGAAGCGAAGTTTCATTTTGTGGCTGAAAGCATCTAGTCAGGTTTCTGAACCTCTCCAAGTTTTCATGCAGGGACAAGAGAAAAACTAGGCTCTTGAATAAAATTAAAAGGTGATAAAAAACAAAAGCAAAATAGCTTCAGGATTATACTCAAGCATTATGTCAGTTCAACAGAGTATTGACTATATACTATCGTGGCTTGGAAACATAAAGAAGAAAGGTAATTGAGACTACATAAATAAAATAACATTGCCTTTTCCTACTGCTGTGAGTTATGCAACATTGTCAAGTTTATTGGTCTAACATATTTTTACATGTCTGTCAAAAATTGACGCCTAAAACTTATAATAAGCCTAAGTTAAGTTTTTATTCTAAGTTAAGTGTCCATTTAAATGAGTGGACACTTCAGTTTTTTTACCCAATGCTTTTGTGGGAGAATTACAGGAAGTAAAAAGTATCTTTCTCCTTGCCCATATGAATAAAAACATTTAAAATTGGATTTAAGAATTTAAATAAGGGTATGGGTTTTCCTAACTTATACGTATTATGATTTAAGAATACTTTAAATAATCAGTAATATCCATTGAAAGAATAAATTAATAACATTAAAGATTCAAATGACTTTTTACCGTATGTATAGTTTCCCTATTCTTATTCATTAATACAATAGTACCTATTAACATCTATACTATTCTATGTGAAAAACTGTGTTCTAAAGCTAGGTTTTAATGCATTATGCTAAAAATATCCTGGTATCTTCCCAATGGAAAATGAAAAAAATACTCATGTATATTGGATTGTCTGCCTCAGACAGGAAGTATATCTCTGACAAATGCAAATTGCATCCTGAAGCTTGAGTAAAAGATGCAGATCACTTTAAATGTAAATCATTTGCTCCAATTTAATGGGCTTTATTTAATAGCTGGTTGAAGAATCACCAAGCTTGAATGGACCTTAAAACTTATTTAGTCCAACTTATACATTGTAAAGATTATTGAACTTAATACATTTTTATTAAATTGAACTAAATTGAATAAGAAAACAGACAGAGAGTTTAAATGGCTTTGCTAAGCTCACAGTACTGAGAAACGGAGCAGTAGCTAAAACCCAGGCCCATTTTGTATCCTGGATGCATTCCTTCTTTGTTATTTAACTTTCCCCTATGGTTTCCTTAGCAACAACATCTTTCAAGTTTGACCTTGTCTCTAAAATATAGGTCTGCCAACTTTTGAGTCCATTTCAAATACATATTCAGACCACTGTCCATTGGAATGAATTAACTCTACAGCAACAATCTACTAAAACTGTTGAAAATGTAGAACGGAAAAATTATAGTTAGATATTACAGTAAAATACTCTTGTCTAATTTCTTGAAAAATCAGCATTTAAAATACCCTGGAAAACAAGCTGGTATACTATAGTTAGCCAGAGTATTTCACCTTTAGTTTATCATTTTTGCTCTTTACCCGTGAGCTGGGTGAGAGCTGACAGCTGCCAGTCATATAAGATTAATCTAAATTACTGCAGGTCATGGAGTATGTACATACATAGACCATTAGCTGTCTTGATTAACTGCTGAAGAAATGTTTTGACTGGTAACTTCTTTCAGAAGGCCTGGATTGGTTAGGAACTAATGTGTTGCTGAAATGATCCTTAAGAGCTCCAGTTAGCCTTAAAGAAAGCCAGAATATTTGTGTTTTTCTTTTTCCCCCTTCTGAAAATGTTTACCTCATCTCAACTAAATATAGAGCAAAACAGTGGGAATATTGTATTCCCAAAAATACGAATAGACCTTTGATTTCTTTTCTTCTAGTTATTTCCTCTCTTATTTGTTATTATTGAACATTTTTTCCTAAGATTATTTTGGTACGTTTCAGTTTTAAGGTGAATAATAAAAAAAAAAAGTCCGTTTCTCTTAATGCTAAATTTTGTTGAAACCTAGTTTTATTTCCTATTATCATATTCTTTGACTCAGCTACTGGGGATAGTTCCAAAGGAAGAAGGGTGGAATTCCAGAATATTTCATTTCAACATTATTTCAACAGTGAAGATAGAATTCTTGTTGCTTTTGTGGTTGATATAGTTGCTGGTAGGCTTTTTCAGAAACATCTACGAACTATTTAGACTTTTTCTGCAATGGGCAGGGATTTCATCTATTCTCAACATTCAATCAATTATGTTTTTGGCTCTTAGAATACAGAACACAGCGATAAAAGTAACTTCCTATGGAAGAGCTAGATTTAAGCAATTCATTGTTTTGAGAGGTATCTTCCTGATCATAAACTCATCTGTGCCCAAGAGCTAGAGATCACCGGGACATAATGTCATCAACTGCACTTCTTATTTAATCACTGACATTAGTTTTTAAACTTCAATCCATCAATTATCTTCCAGTTTAAGGTTTTTTTTAACTCTCTAAAGATGGACTATATTTTATTAAGAGGTCCAATAAAATATAAAACATTTTTATGGTATAGGCCAGGAGAATTTTTCTGCATAAAAATATAGGCAACAATACATTCCAGGTTTTATATGGTAACTCCAGTTTCAAATACCTGGTCCTCTTATAATACTCATATTTATACATAATTTCACAAATCAGAAAAATAAGGTCCTTTGTCATATCTGATGTGAAAAATTGAGAGGGGGGATTTACCATAACAGTATATATTCAAAATAAATGTTTACTTTCCTTTTAATACTCAACCTTATCAGTAAATGGCCAATAAAATTTGCTTCATCTTACATTTCAAACAGTAAGAGCTCTCTCAAGATGGAGAAATCTCTGTCTCGATTGTGTCTGCCTGCCGAGGAAAAAAATGCTTATATGTCCAGTCAGTGTTAATTCAATAGAGATTTTGTAACAGCTTTTTGTGGATAGTTCTTGTGCCTAGCTGCTGAATTTGAGGAATTTTATTACTTTAAAAATTGGTGTTGCTGGTGTCTGTCTCATGCCTTGGTCTATTAGAAGGCAGCGTGCTGGCACTAGATTGGACATGAACACACTACCTGTTTTTTTGTGTGTTCATTCAGTCCTATTCTGCAATGTTTCAGTAGCATGTAACTTTCTTCCCTGTGTGTCTTCCCCTGAGGCCCAGCCAGAGCCACCAATTACATTGTGTCACACAGGTGACACAATTTGCATAGACTCCGATGTGAATTTTTTACAATATAATGCCAGCTAGAGTGATATAATGCACAACCACTACAATCAGTGCAAGGAGGACATCCACAATGCCACCAGGCTATTCAAACCCTGCCCAGTTCTCTCCCTCCACTTATATCTGTCCCTCTTCTCCATCTCCCCATATCTGAAAAAAAATTTTCTCCCTAATTTTCTCTGATATCCACACTCAAAATTCCCTCTTTAACTAATGTTTTCTCAAGTCTTTAATAGGAGGAAAGTATTCTGGTTTCCAGTAGGTACAGATGAATTAATGATTGGCACCCCTTTGTTAGCCCAAAGTGATCTTTAGTTTGATAGAACTTAAAAAGCATGCAAATTGTTGAATTCAAGGTAATGTGAAGAAAATATCTGGGGACCAAATGGTCTTTGGACCCTATCTCCTGCCATTCTTTGTACTCTGGCTTCAGCTTTCTCATTTATAGGGGAGTAAAATTATTCCAGGAGAAATGATTGACTTTACAAGAAATGTGTTGAATAGTTCTGATAATTGTATATGCTAGATTGAGAAAAATCTTACTACTTCCTATTTTCCTGAAGTTTTGACCTGCTATTGCATTTTGAAAA
This sequence comes from Avahi laniger, assembly GCA_963575035.1. NCBI lineage: Eukaryota > Metazoa > Chordata > Mammalia > Primates > Indriidae > Avahi > Avahi laniger. The sequence goes on from CAUYSK010018508.1 coordinate 48,155, forward strand.
TGTCTATGATTATAGAGACCATGTTTAGTTTAATTTTGTATAATAAACACTTGCTAGATTCTTAACATGTGCCATATAATAGGAATCCAGAGTGTAAATAAGATGAAATCCTTGCCCTTGGAAAGCTTATCTCTAATGGAAAGGCAGAAATAATTCAAGGGTTATGATAGAGCCATGCTGTGGAAGGGAAGCAGAATATTTACAACTCTTCTAGTTGATGACGGAAATTTTTGTGAAAGAGTTGGGAGAGAAAGAATCTCACGGAATGAGGATGAGTTACTACATGAGAAAAACAAGTAGAAGGGGATATTTGATACACTCAGAATATTAAGATCAAAGGCAAGGAGATATAAAACCTCCCTGGGTGAGGGGAAACCCATATGGTTTTTGGTCTTGACTAAACAAGCAGTAAGGAAGGAGCAGGTGACAGAAGCCAGTACAGTTGTGGTGGCCACAGTAAGCCAAACTGATTTGTAACAGAGGAGTGCTAGATCAGCTTCACATTTGAGATAAGCCACATTCTGAGGGATGTTGGTATTGGAAAAAGAGAAAGAATGGAGCCAGGGAGACAAGCCAGCAGGTTATTTTAGAAGTTCCGGGGAGAGACAATGACATTATGGCGGCAGGGGGAGAGGAGAAATGAAAGGATGTGATAACAATAGTTATTGTTAGAAGGATGATTCAGCAAGAATTATTTGAATTCGAGTGGTGAAGGAGGGAGTATCTACATAAACTTTCAAGTTGGTTAGTGAGAACCTTAACTGAAATGGAAAATCCAAGAGTGATAACAGTAGCAGAGATGGGGGTAGATGAGGACTAGAAGCTCAGTTCTGGAAATGTTGGGTTTCTGTCATTCTCATTTCAAAGTCTGAAGTTCAGGGGTTAAAAAGCTGAATTTTTTTTTAAGGATGGGCTCATCAGTGAATGGACAGTAATTAAAACCAAGAGGTTGGATAGGGTCCTAGGATTCATTTATCTAGAAAACAGGCGACAGACTAGAGAATAATCAGGGTGTGCATTCAGAGAATTAAAAAAAAAAACTAAATCAGTAAAATCAGTAAAGAGTGTTCTATAGGAGAAGGAAGTTCTGAGAAAGAGATGACGATATATCATAAACACATTGAAGATGACTGATGACATATTGTTGATGCACTTGAGGGCTTTATTCAGGTAAAATAATGACATTTTGACTACTCCACCAAAAACTTGGTCAAGCTCCACTTCAAAATATCAATTCGTAGCCACCATTACTTGGAGACATCACCCTAAGATCTCATTTTAATCTTTTCAACAACTCAGAGTTAAATATCACACAGTTTATAGAGGGGAAAAAAAAACTGAAGCTGATGGAAGTCATGATTTACTTAAGGTCTCAATGATAATGAACTTATGGAACTGAGTTTTGAGTTTTGGTCTTTATAACACCAAAATCCAAATTGTTAACCAATAAAATGTTTTACTTCCTTTCTTAGTTTATACCAACATAGCTTCCATTTCATGGAACAATAATCGGTTTGGATATTTGTAATACCAATCAGCCATTGGGTGATCTACTAAGATCCTCTTACTGGAGTTTAGAAAATGCCTCTGCTGTCATAAACAATTCAGTGGCTATGGAGCCCAGTATCATAAACGACTTTTTTTCTTTGAATTAACCTTGGCTATTTTTCTTTGTTTAAACAGAGCACAGTTGACAGAAGCACTGTCATCTTAGGGAAAGTTCTGTGTGACATACAGCAGAAGGTGCTTGGGAAGAGTAGAAAGTAAAAGTGATCTGAATTCAAGCCAAGCTTTGAGGAATGAGAACCATGAACTGTGCTTGTAGATCCAAAGCCCCAGTCTAAAGTTTCCAAGAGTCTTGATTTAGAGGCATTTCCTATGTATAAACAAGGAGTCTGTTGAACATAGGAGATACATGGATGGACTCCGGGGGAGGGAAGGAGAGAGAAAGGAACACCGTGAACTTCCACAAACACGTCCACATATTTCAATGTGTACATATTTATGGAAAAACTATCAGTTGTCTTCATTAGCTATTCAAAGTAGTCTAAGACTCAAAGAAGTTTAAGAATGCCAATGTTATTTTTTTTATTATAGAAAATTTTAAACAGACATGAAAGTAGAGATAAGAGTAAAAGAAACTGCCATGTAGCCAGCACTCAATTTAAACAAGTGTCAACATTTTGCCAATTTTATTATCTGTTTCTCACTGCTTTTTGATTTTGTATTGTATTATTTTAAAGGAAATCGTACAGACTCTCTGCAGTGCACACCAATTCTCCAGCATGTGTCTCTAGTTTTTCTGTCTTCCCCTGCATTCTAAACATCATTTTTGGGTCTCTGAAGGCTCTGTTCTCATCATGATGTTCCTTCAGTCAAAAATTCTGAACATACATAGACTACTTGGCATTCAAGACTTTTCAAAAACCATTTCCGGATAATATTTCCATTTTTCTCTCATAGAATATTCCAGAAACTTATACTCCAAACAACTTGGCCTATCACTGTAACAGGTCTGAAATGTTTACATGTTTAAGACTATGATTATCCAGGACTTTTTAGAATATCTTAATTCCATACTTCACCTTTGTAAATAAACCCCCACTTACAGTACAACTGAAATTGCACTGTGCCTCTCCAAAAACCTTAGATAGCTACAGGGATCTGACTGCCATGAGCTCCTCATACACCCATGTGTTTTACATGCATTCGGCATTTGGATAGTACAACTGTACAAGATTATTTCCATATTTAGATAAAGTTTTAAACATCTTGGAAAATATATTACAAGGATTCATTGCTGCTAGTCAGAGAACAGCTGACCTTCAGGTCCTATTTTGGTTTTCTGAGAAGCTTTATACAGACGAATTCTAGTATACACCAGTTAAATACCATTTCCTGAGTATTTGGCCCATAGTTTGTCAGTCTGAATAGCCTGAATAAGTTCTAGATGTTTACTAGAGCCATTCTATTGGCCCTGGTAAACCATTAGTAAACAGGAAAGGAAATAACAATTATTTAATGTGGAAACAATTGCAGAAGTTCTCATAACTTTTTTAGTCAAATCCCCATAACAACACAATAAAACAGATATAATTTTTGTCATTATTTTCATTGTCATTGTTATTATAATTTTTTATTTGGAGAAACTGACACATGAAGAGAAGAAAAATCTTAGACAAAGTGCCAAAACTCTTAAGAGAAAGATGCAGACTTTGAAACAAGCTCTATCTGATGGAAATGTCTTGCTCATTTCTCTGTACTATGAGTCTTCAAACATTCCATGAGGACACTATACATTTCTTCTAGATCTAATCCAAGCCACCATGGTGCCATCATTCTATCCCAGACGCTATCAGCTTCCCAGACCAAGAGCAATGTTTGAGTCAATAAAATAATCAATATTTTTAATTAGTACACAAATGTGACCAGTTGACAGTGATCAAATAATCAGTTCTGAAGCCTGCTTTGGAGATGGCTAAGTCACTGACTAATATCATCACCTCCACCTCAACCAAAAGATTCTCCCCCACTTCTCTCTCTTTCCCTCTCCTTCTCCCACCTTCTCTCACTCACCTTTCCTCTTTGCCTTTCTCTTTCCCTTTCTGGATCCTAAATGGATTTCTCAGTGACCTATGAATAATTATAAGTTTTATTTCAGTGTGTATTCTGAGAACTTTATTTGCATGGTCAAATTGAAACCAACCAAAAGAAAGCCTGTCAGCTGAGTTCTGGATAAAAATACATTCAGGATGGTGCATATCTGCCTAGACCAAAGAATAAACAGGGATCAGACGGCACCTCCTACTTCTCTTAGCATAAATTTAATAACTGGCCCTTTAACTATTTTTGTACAGCAAACTATTAATGGGATTGGGCAGTTTACATATTAATTTGCAAAGTTTAGTCCAGTTACAAACGAATACTGCAAAGTATTTTTTGACAACTTATTAAAAATTTAAGTATGTTTCCAACCCCTCAGGCTACTTGATTTTTAAAGTTAAATTCTCTTCTGAAATAGCAATGCATGATGCCTGTCAAAAACCCAGAGCAATAATAGCTTTAGGCTACTTTCCAAAAATAAAATAGCAGTCTATATCAGTCAGCAAAGTGCTAGTGCCTTGTCGTACATGGCCTTCTTTAATGGTTGATAATTCCTGCAGCTGAAATTTGCCTGCAACTTGGCTAGAAAAGACTGGGCTCTGTGTTACAACATGAAGCAAATTGTGCCTTCTCCATCGAGGTGACAGAACAAGAGTGGAAAGCTTACTTTTAATAAGCAAATGGGTAAGAACATGACTTACCCTTTCCAAATGAGCAATAAAGGCATAACCAAAATATTTCAACATGAAATGTTTCTTTGCTTCATTTCCTATTCATGGAGAAAGAGAAGATGAATCAGGAAAGAACTTAGAGTTCATTGAACATCCACTCTGTGCCAGAAACAGTACAAATTTCCTTACTCTGGTGACATGGTGGGTTATGTCTAAAAAAACAGGGATTTTTTTTTCCAGGCTTTATAACCTGTTGAGGTGGGGGAATGGGGAAGAAATTAAAAGAGAATAAATAAATATTCTCTTTGAAATTATGTTTCCTATTTTAAGAAGATATACTTTTAAAATTCTAGACCTTACAAATCAATAAAGAGCTGATAACCAGAATCTACTTAGAACTCGGGAAAATCAACAAGAAAAAATCAAATGACCCTATCAAAAAGTGGACAAAGGACATGAACAGAAATTTTTCAATAGAAGACAGAATAATGGCCAAAAAACATATGAAAAAATGCTCAACATCTCTAATCATCAGGGAAATGCAAATTAAAACCACAATGAGATATCACTTATTTCCAGTGAGACTGGCCTTTATCAAAAAGTCCCAAAACAATAAATGTTGGCTTGGATGCGGAGAGATAGGAACACTCATGCACTGTTGGTGGGACTGTAAACTAGTGCAATCTTTGTGGAAAGCAATATGGAGATACCTTAAAGAGATACAAGTAGAAGTACCATTCGATCCAGGAATCCCATTACTGGGCATCTACCCAAAAGAGCAAATGATACTGTATAAGAAAGACACCTGCACCCGAAT
>CAUYSK010018511.1:0-43967 GCA_963575035.1 Avahi laniger
TGCCTCACTTTGGATAATGGGCTTAAGTTTAATCCAGGAAAGTATAAGAGGTTCTAGATCACTGTCATTTCTTATGATTGAGTAATATTCCATTGTAAACATATACCAAATTTTAATAATCCACTCATGGATTGATGGGCACTTGGGTTGTTTCCACATTCTTGCAATAGTGAATTGTGCTGCCATGAACATTCGAGAGCAGATGTCTTTATAGTAGAATGTTTTGTGCTCTTTTGGGTAGATGCCTAATAGTACTATTGCTGGATTGAATGGGATTTCTATTTTTAGCTCTCTGAGGTATCTCCAAATTCTTTTCCACAGAGGTTGCACTAATTTGCAGTCCCACCAGCAGTGTAAGAGTGTAGATAAGTTTTAAAATCTACCTGATTAATTTTTTGTGGGAAGTCTAGTTTGAAACAACTTTTAAAATACCATAAACCAATTGTTTACCTTGAGCCATTATATAATATGTGATCTGCTGAATAACTCACAAATCCCACATTTAATAATAGATTTTCTTCAGTGGTAAAGTCTGGGGATTTCTCTTGACATATTGAGTCAAAGTTTTAATTGTTACTAGGATTAAACATGGAGGTAATTACTTGGATGTTTACCTGAATATCTTGTCATTTGAGACAGATATTTTTCAGATGATTTAAGCAAGGAATTTGTGTGCAGTAATGATTTGGAATGTTAAGACAGGAGTCTCAATTTTAGTAAGCAAATAACTCTGATCCATCTAGCAGTCCAGGAATAGCCAACTGGACTTAAAAAGAAAACTATCAGTACACCATTGAGAGTACCTTGCAATATCTAGTCACCAAAACTTTCATATCAATATTTCATGGTGAGTCACCTTTCATCCTCTCCTAGAGAACTGAATTGATTCTCTGAAGTACTGAAAAGATTTCCATCAGAATGAAACATTTTACTAGATGATGGAATCCAGTTTGGGTGAACAAATGGCTGTAATTTTTCCAGATAACTTCTGAAAAACAAACATGACATAATAAAATATACATTTTCTTAAACTGTAGTCTCAATTTGAAGGAGTAAGGTAGGGGGCAAAGAAGCAAAAATACAGTTTTTCTGCTAGAATAAAGCTCTACAACCGTGTGTTTTATAATCTCCAGAATATACTAACAAAAAACACTGATATAATTCATAAATTTTTGAAAGCTACATTCAGAATAAAAAATATTTGTTTTTAAAAATCAAGAGGAGAAAAACAAGATTTTCCTTTAAAGGTACAGCAGCACCCATTTATACAACTGCCTTTTAGTGCATGCGTAGTGTTAAGTGCATTTGTATTCAACTTAATGTTAATGTTAGTGTTAATAACTCCTCCATTTTTGCATTTTCAGAATTGATATTAAAGTGTTTTTATTTTTTCCTTTTACTGTTTATATATAATATATTTATTTCTTTTTTGGATAAATATCACTTGCTCATGTAATTTAATCACCCCTTCTCTGAATGTTGCTAATTATTGGTCATTCTTTCCAGAGATTTCAACCAGAGAAGATATTGTTGTTTTCTATTATTTTCAAATGTTTTTATAAACATTTCTTAAATATTTGAAACATTAGGTGTCAGTGATTTCAATTTCCCGCCCATATTGCATTTTAGTACCATCAGTGTCATTTGAGAACATCTTAGAAATTCAGAATCTCGGGCCCCGGCCTATGTCTAATGAATCAGAAACTGCATGTTGATAGGTGATTCCTGTGTATATTTAGATCTGAAACACACTGATTTAAACAATCTCCAGTTGATTTAATAAGTCACATCTGAAGAAATGTCCTAGTATGTGAAGTTGACCACACTGAAAACTAAACAAAACAACCACTACAACAGCAAAAATTCCCTGAGAAAAATAGAAAGAATATAATATTGGAAACAGTTTTACTTTCCACTAAAAATATTCCATGAATTTCAAATTCCTGAATAATGCCATGAACATAAATGGAACACTGAATTTCCTATTATAGAAATTAAAAATTCTTTCTAAATTTTTAACACTGAAAACTACACTTGACTGGAGAAAAACTTTAATTTTTTAATATTTCCATATATATAAAAAATAAGGAGTTTCAAGGATACAAAGTCAGTCAAGAATTCATTAGACTCTGTAGGGTTTTTATGTAGTCTCTCTCTTTCCAATGATCTATAAATTCATCAAAGTGTACTGGGCTTTGCCAGTTAATTATGCAATTTATCCCTCTCTTTTATCCACATCATAATCAAGCATCCATTCCTCCAGTCCATAAGAAGCTATTGATAGGCTATTACAACTCGGTACTTTAGCCAGTGGGTGGTCCTGGATATCTAAAGATCTCCTGTTTTGGTAATTATGGACCCAGCAGGACTTTGCTGTGTGCTTGAGGAATGCTGACTTATATGACTCCTTTAGGGTTCAACCCTTATTTTAAGTCTGTACAGTACAAAAGATCAGTGAGAAAGTTACAATTAGAACTTAGTTTAGAGAAACGTTATTTCCAGAAGTTATTATACCATGTTACATTTTAAATGCTTATTCTTAATTCATATTTCTGTCAGCAAGGCTTTTTTTGTGTACTTAATGTGTCTGAAATTATTCACAATACAATCAGCAATGTGAAAAAAATATGGATTGTTTAATCTTTAAAACTGTTCTGGCCTAAATATTGATTTTCCTTTTTCATTTTGAGACTTGGATATCAGCAGATGAGCTAATCATATTCCCAGTTCAAGAACATGGCTATTGTTCATTTATGTAAGATATCTCTCTTGTTTTATTTTATATTTTTCATCCATAAACTCCACTATCACTTTTCACTCCGAAAATAGACATCTATTATAAACTGCTTCATAAATGTTCTTAAATATACATGAATGTTGTACAATCTGTAGTTTTGATACATGTTTTTAATGTTTCAATGTATATAAATGACATGTGCCAAAATTGGATTCGTTCATCCTTTTTCTGTATATCTAGTTGATGCTTCTTCCTGCTGCACATTGCTAATAAAATTCATCCGTATTTGGACATTTACATTGTCTCCTAATTTATGCTATCACAAACAATCCAAAATTTTATTGAACTTACACAAGAATTTATCTGAAATATTATCTCAGAAGTGGGATTCCTAAGTTGCAGGCATATGCATATTTAATTCCACTGAACACTCTTGTAGAATTGCTTTCCAGTATAAATGTCCTACATTGTATTCATGCCAGCGGGACCCAAGAGTTTTGCCTTCCCACATTTGTCTCAGCACTGGCATTATCCATTATTTCGTTTCCCATTCCATGTTACATTATTTCTGTCTTACTTTGTGCTTACTCAATGACATGTTAGTCATTGAGGCTTCCCCTGTTTTTTGTGTGGATTATACACAAATATATTAAATTCTAGTCCAATGTCGAACAAAAGAGAGTTCTGTCTAATATTCCTCATTTTCTTGATTGCTTTTTAAAATGAGCTGCTTTGGAAAGTAATCTGTAGAATTTATGTGAGGTCTGAGGTGAAGGTATTCATCATCAAATAAGATTATGGTTGCTTTTGTGCATCTTACATTCCCATCGGCAATATACATGCTTGAATTTCTCTACATCATTTCCAACAGGTGTTATTATCTCTTTTGGTGTTTTTTTTTTTTTTCCTTGACATAACCATTAAACTGGGAAGTAGTATATCATTTTGGTTATGATTTTCATTATCTTAATGGCTCTAATTTGGGGCATCTTTCTATGTGTTTATTGGCCATTTGGATATATTCTTTGGAGAAATGTCATGTAGATCTTTTGCCTATTTTATTTGAATTATTTAACTTTTTCTTGTTGAATTATAATTCTCTATATTTTCTGGGTACAAGTTCCTTATCAGATATGTAACTTGCAAATATTTTCTCTCATTCTGTGTGTTGTCTTTTCCTATTTTTATTTATGGTATTATTTGTATAACAAAAGTTTGTCATGTGTGGTTTTTAAAAATTATTTGATGGCCATTTTGTTTACTTTTTTCTCTTATCTCTTGTGCTTTCTGTGTTTCTTCTAAGAAGGCTTCGTCTAACCAAGATCACATAGATTTACTCCTATATTTTCTTCTAAAACTTGTATAGGTTTAGCTCTTACATTGTGTATGATTCATTTTGAATTAATTATTGTGTATGATGCAGTAAAAGAATCATACTTTACTTATTTGCCTGACAATATCTGGCAGATCTATTTCTTAAAAGTCTATTTTTTTCTCCATCGACTTGTCTTGGCACCCTTGTAGAAAATCAATTAGCCATAAATGTAATGGTTTATTTTTGGGCTCTCATTTTTATCCCATAGTTCTTTATTTCTATTCTTATGACAGTGTCATGATGTCTTGATTCTCACAGCTTTGTAGGAAGTTTTGAAATGGATATGTGTGATTCCTCTAATTTTACTCTTCTTTTTCAATATTGTTTTGGCTTCTTGGTATCTTTCCTTTCCATATAGATTAGCTCATCATTTTTTCCAAAATAAGATTATTCCTATTTTAATAATATTAAATGTTCCAATCCATAGACAGGCATGGAACTTTTTGCCTTATAGGCAAGCTGGTGGGAGGGTGTATTCTTGACCTGTATTCTTGACCTGTTCTGCCTGTACCAGAGCTGGCACCTATGAGTAGGAGCTGGGTAGAAGAAGAGAGTCTCATACCTCTCGAGTGCACCTGTTTAGAATAGAGACTGTCCAACACAGTCCTGGGGGGATGAAAATGCTGACAGTCCACCTGCTCCTAGGGAGAAACTGTCAGCCTCGACTGGCTGCTGCTGGTAAGGGAGAGACTCGGCTTCTCAGCCACACATCCTGAAATAGAGCTCTGTGATACTAAGCTGAGGTTGGACTTCATGGCTGAAAATGTCACAGACTCTTACTGTTCTTACCAATTTAAATAGATTTTTCTTGGATAATTCTTTTTCCACTCATGTATACCTTTTGAACAATTTTCAGACTTTAAATGGTTGCTTTATTTAAAAAGCGTTTTTACCTATTGTGGTTGTTTTTTAGGTAGAGGGGCTTCAGAGCTCTTTATACCACTATTTAGTGCTTCTTCCTCTTCTGCATAAATTTTAATTTGAGTTATATTTTTAAGTTCATTAAAGACCACCTAAAATTTTCATTGAGTTTGTACTCAATGTATACATCAAATTGGATACATTGATGACTTTATTATCTTGATAATGAGGTTTGTCCCATCCATAAAATATTTAATTTTTCCATTTGTTCAAACCTTTTGTGTACATTAATAAAGCATAATTTTTTCTCAGTAAATATTTTTTTGGGAGTTGATTCTGAAATATTCTATTTTTTCAATTAATATTACAAAAGGGTCTCATTACATTTTTCAAGTTGCTTTGCTGATGCTGCCAATTTTTGAAAGTTTATATGACATCTGTCACACTGAACTTTCTTGTAAATTCTAAGAGTTAACCTATTTATTCTGCTGGATTTTCAATGTAGATGCTTGTTCCAGTGTAAAATATCATCTGATCAAATCCATTAAACAGTTCCTTTATACAAAGCTATGTATTTTAGATATAAATGGTCTTTTTATTTTCAAATTTTCTAATTCCTAATCTGATGGCCTTTTTATTTGTGGAAGAAGAGGTTCTTATGTGCTCTTTGAGATACAGGTCAAGGTCATTAGATCATCTTTTTCTCCTGTTCCCAAAGTCCTTAAGACGATGCAGTTTTGGTATGCACAGCTAACGTGATATTCTAAAAATAATATTTTGTCAGATAAAGACCTGATTAACTTCACTACTGAATCAACCTCACCCCAGAACCCAGAGGTATTGTAGACCTCTCTTAGTCTCTGCAAGGTCACCATCTGGCCCAACTGATACAGGCTGCCCATTCCACAGCCTCTGTGACTTGTCCTCTCACCCACACCACTGTAATCCCAAGACTACCATCTTCATTGTCCTTTCCAACATCAGCCTATTTCTAAGTCTAGTTAATAGCAGTGTGATAGGAAGGAAAAACCTGCCATACTTCTGCCTACTAATTTTGTACCATCTATTTCTTTACCATATACTTACTGAATATCTGATACATGCATTGAGCTGGTGTAGTCCTGGAAATACAGTAGTGACTTTTTTAAAAAAAAAAAAAAAAGCAGTGCTTACTAAGTGTGCAGTCTGAATTACTTTGTGCGTACCTACCTTTAGTTTAGTATTTCAAGAGCCTGGTAGGCAATTTTCACTTAGATTCCATGTAGAACACCCTTCACCTTTGCATTCTTCCAAGTCAATCTAGATATCTCAGCTTTGAAGCCCTGATCATTAACTTAGATCCCTGAAATTATCCAATTAAACTTAACTCCAAAAATCAACTGACTACATACTATGTGGCAGGCACAGAACTAGATGCTGATAATGCAAACGTGAAAAACAATTTGTTCCTTCCTCAACAAATTAACAGGCTTGAAGAAGACCCAGGGAGATGGCTAAAATGCCATACTGTTAAAGTCTGTAAGAACAAAAATGAGAGAGGAATAATTGATTTAACCCAGGAAGGCATAGAAGAATCAGGGAAAGATGAAAAGAGATGACACTAAGTGGAACCCCAAAGAATGAGCAGACTCTAACAGTGACCATTTGGTGAAAGGAACAGTATCAATGAAGACACAGAGTGGAAGGTTCATGGAATGTTCTGGACACAAGTGATTTGGCGTTGCTGGCGAATTTGCAAAAATGTACTCAAAAAATGAAATTGGAAAGAGACCCTGGTTTGATGCTGGGTCAAGATAGCAGGTCAAGATCGTATACAAGGTCTTTGTTCTGTGAACAACTTGGAGCCCTCAGTTGTATTAAAGTGGAAAAGGAAATTGAATGGACTCATAGGGTCAGATTTAAATCCTAACTCTGCCACTCATCACCTCTGAAACTTGGAAGAGCTACTGGACCTCTCTAAGCCTCCTTTCCCTAATCTATAAATTAGAATTAATAATACTTTTAAGGTTGCTTTAAGAGTTAAATCAGAAATACTCAGCATGGTGTTTGGCACATTGTAGTTGCTCTTTAAAATTAAGTTGTTTAATAACAATGAAATATCTCTTGGGGAAAGAGACCAAGGACAGAAAGTGAGTAACATTGTGGCTGTTCTTCATCAGATGCCTCTTACTGAAAACAAGCAGCCTCCTAACCAGAGGCAGCCACCCAAGCCTGAAATCTGTCCATAGTCACAAACCTAGGGGAGTTGCTTGTGCACAAATCCAGTTTCAGACACTGGAAATAACTCATGACAAATAACTCTTGACAGCTACGATGCAGAATCATTGCCTTAGAGGGAAAAGTAATAAGTGGAGTTGAATTACAGTGGGGCAACATGAGTGACATAAGTAATTATAACATTAATTCTATGGAAATCTTAAACAGAGCCCTCAAAGTAAGATTTGATAAACTCATTTTTATAAGTTATTTAAAAATAAATACAGCATAGAGTTGTGTTCTTAAAATCAAGATGCCTGCTGATCTTTGAAATGAACAAATATTATTATATATTTTTTTTTACCTGTAAGTTTTACGATACAGTCAGATTCCCATCATCTCTTGCTTAAGTGATTTTAGCAGCCTTTTAACAAACCTCCCTATTCCTGATCTCTCTTCTTAATTATATCGATGTAAATAATCTATATAACTGCAAACTCCTCAGAGGGCCATGTACTTTGTGATTGTACCTTTACCTCTCTCCATCCTGACCTCTTACATACCCTGCCTAATATTTTAAACATTAATAATGTCAAAGTGCTTTTTTTCCCTGGCCTTATCAAGTTTTTTCAAGCTTTGGTGGCTATGTACGCGGCATGTCTTCTTGCTGGGAACCTGTTCACACATTGCTTTTTATGGGTAATTACTCCTGCTTCTTCACAGCTCTGTTCAATTGTCACCCTTTCCAGAAGTCTCCCTTGACCCCCATGTGCTGCAGTCAATCCTGTGAAATCTTTGCCATAGAACATATGTTACTGGGTTGACAACATCTATTTATGGGAGAATCTCACTAGCTCTTACATTTCTTTAAGCCAGGAACCCTCCTTACTCCTCTTCACAACCCAGAATCTAATATACTTCTGAATAAACAGTAGGTTAAACACGGAACAGAGCGGTCACCTCTCTTCTGGATTATTTAATCCATAAATTATGGCATATTTTCTAGCCTTAATTTTACTTATTTTAATGTTTGTTATGGTTATGTTAGATATGGTAGCTTATTTTCTTAGTAAGAGTATTCACCTTACATTTCATATTGAATAACATTCTCATGTATGTTTTTCAGACTTTTCTGATTATTCAAGTCTTTTTGCATGCTTATGGTATTTTGATATTTTCAAAGAGAAAATTAAAATCACTTGTGGCACATATTGATATTAATACAATAAAAGGCATAATTCTAATAGTGATTTGTTCCTAGAGACAAGGAGAGAGAGAGAGAGAGAATAAAGGTAACTATATACAGAAAGATTTAATGATCTAAAAATTATAAATTTGAAAAATAAAAATGATATGAAGAAAATATTATGTCCTGTACTTTTCACTTAGTATTTACTTACTTTTATTTGGATGTGATTTCTTCACTGGAATAAGCCTGCGTATGAAGGCTCACTGAGCGTATTCTGCAGGATGTACAAGCATTTCTTCATTTATATGGATGCCTGGCACCCCTGCCTCTGCTCTCGTCCACAGCCAGTGGAAGCCTTCACATTGGCTTTGGTTACGATAAGAGTTATTAGGCTTAGTATGATCATTGGGGTCATTAGAAGCCCGCCTTGGGAGAAACAGGAAGAGAAAGCTGGTCACACAGCTCACTGGGCAGAGGAGGCTGCCAGCAGACATTCTGAATGCAGGACCTGGTAGCCCAGAAAAAGAGAAAGCATGCATGAGCACATGCAGGATCCTCCACGGGGAGTATTTGCAGGAAGTTGGGGCTACTAAACTGACAGGCAGTAGTTTAAAACACAGAAAAAAAATTATTTATTATTCTTATGATGCCATATTTAACTCTTGGGTACAGTGGTTTGGGCAATCACAGATTGTGTTGATTTTTGTTATTATAACCCACTATCATCAGCGTCATCACTATAGCACAGTATTGGGGCCAGAATTGTTATGTTCAAATCCAGATTTTGATACAAACAAACTGACCTTGAGCAGGTTAATTAAACCATCTGTGTCCCCATACTCTCATATGTAAAATGGCAATAATAATAGGACCAACATTATAACGCTGTTGTGGTAATTACATGATACAATATATGTAAAGTACTTAGAAGTAATCCTGACAAGTATTAAGAATATTAAGTATAAGTAATTACTATTATTAGTATTATTATCATTTATTCTGTAGAGATCCCTAGAAAGTTTTTTTATTTTGCTAATTAATTTTTTTCCAAAAAGCCATATAAATGTATAGAACATCCCAGAATAAGTAAGACATTAAATGTTCATATTTTCATTTAACAAAATCTAGAATATTTTGATAATTATTCTGTGTATGCCTTATTTAAATGGTTTATACTAATGTGAATATGAACCCTATAGACACCTTTATTAAAAAGTATAGCCATAACCAATGCCATAACAAAAACAGTCCAGGACATTTTTATATTTAAAAAAACAAAAGAAGCATTATCTATATTATAGGAGAAAATTAATATTGACTATGCAACACACTATTCATTCTTAAAATGCATGCATATTATATCACTTAGAAATTGATTATATAGAAAACATTGCCTTTATAGTTTTTTCTTTCCCATGCTAGAAAACTGTATTAGAATACTTTATCCAGTGATATGATGAAATCCTCCTAGGCCAAAGTTATGTGTTGGTTACATGTTCATTGACTTCCCCAATGTTCAGGGTATTGATCATTGACATTCTCATATTATTAAAACTAGCAGTGTTGTATTTATTAGTATATATGTTCACTGAATACTTTAAGTGGTATTTTAAAAAACAAAAGCTAAACATAAATTGTTACAGCTCTAAAGCATAAATGTAGCACAATAAACAAATTGCTGTTGGTATCTATGTACATATGTATGTAATTTACATAAATGAAGTCATGTTACAAGTATACATGCCAATAAATGTATATCATCGTCAAACTGCACAGCACTTTATTACATTGAAGTATCATGTCATTACTTTAAAATGAAGTTTCAGATGACTGATACACAATTTAAAAAGCTGGACCCCTGTGTTAACTTACACATTCTCAGATTTTTAAATATAATTATTCATTTATAATGTATTTCCTGAAGTAAAATATTAATCCACAGCTGAAAAATTATACTTCTTTATCCCTAGGATGATCATTGCTGACTTACAGCTGTTTCATAGAACAGAGAAACTAAAAATATGTTGACCTATCTTTCAAAAAAGAACATAGCATAGAATAAATTTGGCAGTACTAAAAGGAAAAAAGAACCCATAGTGTCCAGAATTGAATATAGACTTAAAAAACTGTTTAGTAGAATCTAATGTCCTGGGTAGTGAATTTATTATATCATTCAATAATACTTACCCTAACCTAAGATGTTTAATACATATAAATAATTCTATAGAAAAAAATACTATGAAATAAAAGTTTGTTCTGTTAAAGTTGGAGAAATTGTGAGATTTTTCTCATTTTTACATAGCTATCATTCACCAGTTCTCAATGAAAGCTCTTTTTTAAAATATTGCTCAGTGCAGTGGCTCACGTTTATAATCCCAGCACTTAGGCCAAGGCAGGAGAATCGCTTGAGGCCAGCAGTTAGAGACCAGCATGGGCAACATAGCAGGACCTTGTCTCTGAAAAATAAAAAAAAAATAAAAAAATTAGCCAGTGGTTGCTCATACCTGTAGTCCCAGCTACTCAGGAAGCTGAGGCAGGAGGATTCCTTGAGCCCAGGAATTTGAATTTGAATATGATCAAGATCTAGCCACTGCACTCCAGCCTGGGTGACAGAGCAAGAAAAGCAAATGAAAAAGAAAAAGAAAAAGAAAAAAAAAGGCCTGATCTGAATTAAATTTGTTTAAAAAAAAAAAGATCAGGAACTATAACTAATGCCTTTAACTGGCATTTAGGGGTCCCATGAACTCATATCTAGTCTGCCTACACAGTTGCTAATTCATCCTAATAAGAATCTTTATAATATTAAGATGACATCTCTAGATAAACCTATTAAAACCTATTTGTCTAACCTATGAATGGAGCTAGGTTATACAACTGATAAGTGTCAATGAGATTCAAGTTTTACGTATATTTACGTTATTCTTTGAATAAATTAGTTTAAAATCATACTTTTTGTTTCTAGTGCTCAGGAAATAAGATATTTAAGGTCAAATTAAAATTAATATTCTAAATTAGAAATGTCATTTGTAATTCAAACGTCAAATTCTGGGTGTCCTTTAAGTCCTTCAATATCATGTAATGATCCTTTTGATAAAAACAAAACAAAACATAAATCTTTACTGACCTCCTATTTACATATGGCAGGAAATCCAGCAACTGACTCCACCCTCCCCTAACACACACACACACACACACACACACACACACACACACACACAGCCTCACAAATGTAAAGGAGAAATCGATATTTCTCCGTCATCTCTTATTCAGCTTCCTATCTTCTGAACTGTTGTTCCTAAATTTTTGCCTTCTATATAATTGCTGCCCTCTTCTCTGACCTGGTGTGTACTCATACACTGTAGTTACCTAATCTTTCACATAACCATTGAAATATCACCATTTTGTGACCATGTCGCTAGCTGAATTTTACTAAATGTTGGGAGAAATTAAAAGGAATTTCACCATAATGCTGTAAGTGAACAACTAAAAATTCAAAATGAGTTTTTCCATTTCACGAAGGTTTTTCAGTTATTTTTGCCTCATGATTTTCTCTCTGCACACGTTTTCCTTTTGAACTCTGTCATCAATCATCTCTGTGGAATTCTTGTCTTATCTTTCAAGTTTTTTTCCATTTATTCCTACATGTTTTCTTTACACAGCCATAAATGTGAAACATCTCAACATCTTCACATAAATCAATTAACTCCTGACTTTTTCTCATCCTAGGCACTCCACGACTAACAGAGCAGGGGGTAGTGGTGAAATATCCTTCTGCTTTTACCACAGAGAGGCTATCAAAGTATCTTCTGAGGAAATACTCTTATTACTAAACAGATCATTCCAATACCATATTTTAAAATATTTTCTTACTGCATTTTGATAGAAGTTAATTACAGCCACATTTTATAAATGTTTTAAATCCCCATAGTGTTTCCATTATCTAATTAATGCCACTATGGTTTATGATACATTATATTCTTGAATGAATTTTTCACAACCTATGAGGGCTAGGTGAAGTTGCATCATTGATCTACACTTCAAGCTTGGTGTAGTTTTATTGTAGCATCTGTATGACTTTATATAAATGTTACTATTCAAAATGTCACCTTCTTAAAATACACTGGCTGACCAGAAATAATACATTTAAATTAAAAAACAGGATTGTTTTTTATTATAATATACTCAAATTTTAATGCCCTGTACATTTTAACAAAAGATACTTTATTCTTAAATTTTTGATTTCTCTAAAAATCTGTTTCAGATATGTCTTTTAGCTGAGTCAAGTCTTTTAGGCCATTATTGACTCCTCTTAATTGAAAACAATGTCAGGCATAGAAAGAGAGTTGGCAGATAGCTCAGCAAGAGCCAACTAAAAGTCAGACTCCACCATTACACGGTATAAGATCCTGCACAAATTATCCTTCCCCTTCTTGTCTTGTTTCTGTGATACGTCATCTAATGTGTCTAATAATATTCACCTAAGGGTTAATATTGTGAAGGCTGAGATAATTGGAGTATAGTGCTCATTTGCAGCATCAATGAATGTTAATGTCCTTCCCTTTCTAATTGTGTCTTCTCCACCTAAATTTTAGCTCTAAGTTTTGTAAGTTAAAATGCTTCTCTTTTCAAAATATCCTTTTTCTTTTAGATATTTGAAACATATGATTATTTCCAAATGTGCTTTCCCTGCTGTGCTAACAATGTATCAAATGCACAGACTATCACTCCCATTTGTAGCTCAAGACAAAGCAGAATTAACCACAGGAGCAGAGCCTGCTGGCACTAATGGGAGGGACAGCATGTCTCCACATATTGTTCCTCTTAGCATGGAAGCAATGGCTGCAAGATGATCTTTACAAGGCATCTGGGGAACCCCTGTGATGTGACACCTACAGTGTCATGCTTGCTTTTTGAGAAAATATTTTCTAAAAATGCATAAAGCTAAAAGTTTTGAGAACTATTATTTTACCTTATTTTGTTCTTGGCAAGACAGTTTCATTTCGTAGCCAGGAAATGGAGAAGAAAAGAAAATTTATGATTTTAGGAAGTAGTAGAACTAGTCTAAAATTAATTTAGAATACATCTTTTTCTTTTCTAAAACCTACATTTGTTACAAACCATTTAGGTGCTTTTATCTCCTCTTTTTAAGGAACCATTTTTTTGAGTAATATATTTTTTAAAAAATATGCAAAGCTATCTGGATTTTCCCTCCCAAAATGCAATATTAGAGAATATACAAATTTCACATCCAATCCAAAGAATCCATAATACCATCGTGGCCTCATAGTAGTCCATGTTGGATTGAGTTATGGACTATTCCAGTTAAAGTTATTAGAGGGAGACTGCCTAACTTCTTCTTGAAGGGGAACATGTCTTTATTTAATGGTTATAACAAACTACAGGGTATTTTGATTTAAAACATATTTATTATGCTCTCTCAATTCTATCTTTATATAACAATACAATAATAGTTCTGAACATTTTACTCTATCTTTTGCTATGTTTAAAATATGTAACAATGAAAAAGTGGAAGAACTGACTCATAGAAAGGCATTATAATTGAATGAAATTAGATCTTAGTAAGGGTTAAAAAATATAAATAACTTATACCTAAGCTCTAGGAAATTTAAGTCTTGATAAAAAACTCAAGATCAGTTCCATAGATTTAACAGAGCAGTCATCCGAGGAAAGACTATTTACTATCTCATGTTTTTCTTTCCTTTTTAAAGGAAGATTCTTGGAATAGTATACTCACTTTCTTACTTCCCAATAACTCATCATTGTGAAAGAGGTGGTTCCCATTACTCAGCTGGAGCCATTCTTTGTATCCTTAACATATTAATATAGTTATAGTATATTTCCTGTCTGATAATTCAACATTTTTGTAATATCTGAGACTTATTATAGTGCTTGATTTTTCCCTTCAGACTTTTTTTTTCTTTCCATAGCTTCTAACATTGCTTTTGTTAAAAGCTAGACATGTATCAATTGATAGGAACTGAAGTAAATAGACTTTCAGTGTGGGTATAAAAAATAAATAATATGTACAACCTCAAAAACATGATTATATTTTATGCATTCATTTATCGAAAAAATATTTTAAATGCTTATTTGTTCTAGGCACCTTTTTAAGCATTGTGAACATGGCAATGGTCAAAGCAGATAAAGATCTTGCCTTCTTGGAACGCATAGTGCTGAGAGATTGAAACAGATGTATAATGTAATATTAAATATCAAATATATATATTAATATACACACATATATAAAATACATATACATACACTATACACACACACACATATACACACACACAAGTATACACATACATCCAGTTTCTAGATGGGGAAGATGGTCCAGAGAGTGAGCACCCTAATGGTAAAGGTGAGGAAGCTTTAGGAAAATTTTCTGTGTCTACTAAGGGATCCTCCAAGAATCTACAGATCTTGGTGAGATCATGCTCTGCGCTTCATTTGAAGTCCCTGCCATGGGGTTAGTCTTAGGGTAGCAGATGCTCGTGGTAACCCATCCATGCTCATCAGCAGTTAGCATTTTTATGCACACAGTCCCCGCTACTAGCTACCGTCACCTGATCTCTTTTCTGCAGGCACCAGAGACCACTCCAACTTGAGCATGAAAAACCCAAAACACCAGGTGCAAATGCCCTCTGGAAACTGACATCAACCTTTAAAGGGATTTGTTGGATAAATAGCATACCTTCCCTGCCCCATAGATACAAAAGCACTGAGGTTTGTATTCTCCACTAGGTTCTAGCGTTCTCAGCTTGCACAAGCTTCGTTTGCGGTCTGTGGTAACTTCTCTGATAACACAATCTTTGTTGGTTTCCATCGTGTTACTTTTATATTTAAAGTGATTTGTTATAAACAACAAATAATTAATTTGGCTTTCTTATCTACTCTGGCAATCTTTGTCTTTCAGAAGATTCACTTTTAAAGTCACTCCTAGTATAGCTGAACAAAACAACTATTTTGTTTTGTAATATTTTCTATTTGTTACATGTTATTTATTTCTCCTACCCCCATTTTTTCTGCTTACTCTGGTTTTAATGGAGCAATTAAATTATTTCATTTTTATCTCCTATCTTAGGGTATCAATTATACTTCTTTTCAATACATTTTGTGGTTGATCTAGAGTTCACAATGTATATTTTCACTAAGTGAAAATCGTACAATATGATGATAGTTCATATGTAGTGTAGGTACCTTGCGAGAGAATATTCCTAATTCTTCCCTTGGTCCATTCTAACATTACTGTGATTCATTTCACTTAATCATATGCTAGAATCACCCACATTATTTTTAGTATTATTGTTTTTAAAAATGTTAACTTTTGGATCAATTAAGATCTTGTAAAATTCAACATTTTCCTATGTAATTTTCTTCCTGAAAAATTTCTTTTAACGTTTCTTACAGGGTAGGCTTGTTGGTGATGAATTTTGGCATTTTTTTGTTATCTGAAAAAATCTATTTCTGCTTCACTTTTGAGAAATGATGTCACTGGATATAGAATTCGACATTATTGTTGCTTTCTTTCAATATTTTAAATATTTCATTTCATTTTGTTCTTGCTACTTGATTTCTGATGTGAACTCTGTTATAATTCTTATCCTTGTTTCTCTGTAGATAGGGCTTTTCTTTATTTTTTTCTTCCTCTGTTAAAATATAAATTCAAGATTTTCTCTTTGGCTCTCTGCTGTTTGAATATGATATGTCTATGCGCTCATTGTTGTTGTATTGTTATTTATCCTTTTTTGTTTTCTTAGAGCTCCCTACATTTGTGGTTTGATGTCTGTTACTAATTTTGGAAAGTCCTCAGCCATTAGTACTTCATACATTTCTTCTGTTTCATGCTGTCTCTCTTCTCCTACTGGTATTCCAAATATACATGCATTACAGCCTTTGAAATGATCTCATAGTTCTTGGAAGTTCTCTTCTGCTTATTTGCTTGTTTTCTTCCCTTCCTCTTTGCATTTCAGTTTGGTAAGATTCTACTGATACATCTTCAAGTTTGTAGATATTTTTATCAACTATAGCATGGCTAATGATAAGTCCATTAAAGACATTCTGCATTTTAGTTAAAATGTTTTTAATTTATAGCATTTTCTTTTGATTCTTTCTTGGAGTTTGTGTCTGTCTGCTTATATAACACATCTATTCTTGCATACTGTCTACTTTTTCCTTTAGAGATCTTTAATCATATTGATTATGATTATTTTTAAATTTTCTTTCTGGTAATTCAAACATTTTTATAATATCTGAGCCTTATTATGGTGCTTGGTTTTTCCTTTCAGACTGTTTTTTCCTTTTTTCCCTTTAACTTTTAGCATGTTTTTTATTAAAAGCTGGGCATGTATCAGGTAATAATAACTGAGGTAAATAAACCTTAGTGTGAGTATTTTTGTTAAGTGCAAGAGGCTTTAAATTCCTCTATTCTCATGAATTTTTAGTATCCTTTTAACATTGTGCTTCTCTATGCACACCTCATAAACTGTGTGCATTGTGAAACTTTTTTAGCTTTAATTCCCTAATATGCTGGAGCTCCGTTGCTGGGTTGGTAGGGTCTAAGGAGAGGTGTGTTCTATAACCTTTGAGTTAAGATTAAATATTAGTCTTTTAATGTGTCTGTGTCTCAGAGCTATGGCTGTCATAGTTGCTTCTTCGGTGGTATAGCATTTTATTTTTCCTTCTCTCCCAGGCTCCAACTCCATTTTTTGGCTGTGAAGTTCCCATCTGTTTTCTTGAATCCCTGAGCCCTGTTGCCAGTGTTGCCTTCCCCCAACTCAGATGAGACAGGAAGGCTATGTGGTCTGGATTGGGAATAAATTTCTTCCTTTGGCTGGAACAAGGTACTTTAATTGAGCTGTGGAAAGCCCCTATCACTCTGAAGTAGGCTATTGGCTTACTTCACAGTAGTTACTCTTCCCATCCACCTGCCAGGAACACAAGAGACTCTTTCTCAGATCATGATGACAATGTGGTGGGAAAGTGAAAGGAAAGCCCTCAAGAAGTGTTTTGGGGTCCCTCTAAAATTGCAACCACCAAGAGTTTCTGCTTCACATATTAGAACACAGTCAGCCTACACAATTCATCAAATTAACATTTAAGAGTCCCTACCAGGTCATGGCTCCAGCAGCTTCTGATCCAAGTAAAGTTTCAGTATCTCTCTGAATGTTTATCTCTCCAGATTTTGAGATGTCATTTTACCCTGTGCCATCTGTTCTCTCATAATTCTAAAAAAAATAATTGATTTTTGGTTTTCATCAATTTTTCTTTTTGTTAGGACAGGAGCAATGGCTCTCGTGTTCCTATTCTCTCTCATTGCACTCTTCCATTAGTGTTTACTGAAGTCTCAAGTCACTAAATTCATATAGTTAATAAAACAAACCACTTAAGCTTCTTTTCTCAGTCTCTATTTCTGAGAAGACCCAAGCTAGGATGACCAGTGAAACAATTTACTAGAGCAACTCTGCTGTTTTTCCTTTAACTACTGTTACAACTGAGAAAGTAACAAATTACATGTCAGATCATTATATTATTGCCTTCTTGCTGTCAGAGAAAATGGCCAATGCCTTTAAATTTAAGAGATTTTTAAGGAATGTACGTACCCTCAATTACTATCACTCACATTCTATAGTGGGACTCTTTGCAGAATCTGTTTATATAGAATTCTCATTTATGAAATTTTATATATGTGAACTAGAATACAATACACCTCAGCTAAAGTTCAGCTTTGGAAAACCTGATGTACATTTTCTTGTTTTCCTTGAAAGATGAGATCCCCCACAGCCCTGTTTATGCACAGATAATTTGCAGGATAATGTTAAATTTCAATCAACTATTAAAATATGCTGTTCTTTAGATTTTTGTAGACCCAAAGGGAAAAGTCTAACTCTGTCTTATGGTGCTTTCTCAAATTGTACTACTTACTTGACCAGATGGTCTAACAGGTACTGGTCAGAGACTAGGGCTTCCTGTAGAATCCTGGGATGAAAAATGAAACAGATGCCTCCAAAGAGGCACTGTCTTGATGACGATTACAGCCAAGTAAGATGACAACGTTGTACTATGACAGCTGAGGCTTGGGGATCCATCCTTCTTTTACGTGAACAGATTCTAACGTTAGAAACCATGCCGTTTATCCAACAGTTGTTATCAG
Organism: Avahi laniger; assembly: GCA_963575035.1. Taxonomy (NCBI): domain Eukaryota; kingdom Metazoa; phylum Chordata; class Mammalia; order Primates; family Indriidae; genus Avahi; species Avahi laniger. Next base: position 18,533 of record CAUYSK010018511.1, read on the forward strand.
CCAAATAATCACAGAAGAGAATCAGTTAAAACCTATGACTGTACCTCTTGCATTGAAACTAAATCTGGAAGGAGGTGTCATGTTTGAAAAACAAGTTATCTTGCTCCAGTTCTCAGAAATGTAGACATTAAGATATCCTTTTTCCTTACTGTTGAATTGTACTTAATTTAGCTTACCAGAGTTGTCCACAGAGATACGGTATTTAATGCACAGCCTTTTTAGTATTCAGTCTCTGTCATTACCATTCGTGATGGTGTAGATGAGCTTGCATTTCTGTGGAATCTTTTGAAAAAAACTCTTACATTTAAATACATGCTTTTTAGTATAATTCTGTTCAATACATCTGTGACTTTCAATAAAATTGTGGCTTTCTGAGTCAAACCTTATTGTCCCTTCTATATTTCTAAAAATTTTCTTATGATCCAGTCTTCAGCTTTTGAGATAGTAGAACCTGGCCTTTCAAAGCAGAATTACATTTATTTTGAGACAATAGCATAGCTTTTTATCACCCAGAAATGGTGGCCCTCTTGCCAAATAGAGAAAAGATTTAAACCAGATAAAAACTAACATCAGTACTACTATGATGTATTTATACACACACCACTTCAAATACCCGCTATGAGGGCTCTTTCCCCTCATATTAACCAACCCTCGAAATCTCTGGCACTCATTGGGTATCCTGAGATTTAATTCAATTCTGACACTACCCAGAATTAATGTCAGAACCCACAGGTTAAGATCTCAGTCCCCCAAGCTTGCTCCCACTTTTGATATCAATCCTGAGTCCAGGCCACCTGTGCTCTGATCATTGGCTCTAAATTAGGATTTCCCAAGACCCCTTCCTCAGGTTTGACAATTTGCTAGAATGACTTGGAGAATTCAGGAAAACAGATTACTTACTATTACCGGTTAATTATTAAAGGTTATAATTCAGAAATAGCTAGATGGGAGAGTTGTATCTGCCAAAGTATGGGGAAGCATTGTGGAGTTCCTCTGCCTTCTGTGAGTGTACTATCCTCCCAGCATCTCAATGTGTTTACCAACTCAGAAGCTCTCCTCTCCATAATTTAGAGGTTTTAATGGAGGTTTCAGTATGGAGACATGAATGATTAAGTCATTGGCCATTGTTTATTGACTCAATCTTTAGCCCTTCTCCTCTCTCCAGATGTTGGGGAGTGGGGTTGAAAATTCCAACCCTCTTATCATCATTTGGTGTTTCCAGTGACCAGCCACCATCTTGAAGCTATCTGGGGACCCCAAGCCACCAGTCATTTCATTAGCATAAAAAAGACACTCTTATCATTCTGGAGCTTCCAAGGATTTTAGAAGCTTTCAGCCAGGAACCAGGGACAAAGATCAAATATACAGGGTGTCCCAAAAGTCACCAGATATAGGGAAAATGGGAAATTGTAGCTAAATATACCTTTATTTACAAAATATCCATTATAAAATTTTATAAAATTTTCCTTTATATAGACATTTTTGGGACACCCTGTATGTATTTTTATTATATCACAATATGACAATCATTTTCCCCACATTGTTATTTTTTACTTTGTCTCTCCCTGATTGCTAACATAGCTCTGAAACTCCAATACCCAAAGGCCTTCTATCACTGTTTTTTCCTGCGTAAACCTTCTCTTCTTTACATTACAAGGGAATACAAAAGAGGGAAATCAGGCAATTAATAAAAACTGTTTCTTTTCTAGAAGAATGATAAGGGAAGTAGAGCAAATAGTATTTTAGTAGAGATCTGCACTAAAGGAGCGAGTGTTTCACGTAAATATCTAGTATAATAACATTCTAGGGAGAATAAATAACAAGTCTAAATGTTAAAGTGGATATATAGTTAAGAAACTTTTGGGAATGTTAAGGAAGTCAGAATGGTTAAAGCTAAGGGATGTAGAGAGAATAGTAGAAGATGACAGCAAAGCTGTAGCTAGAAATGAGGTAGCATAGGACATGAAGGTCATTGTAAGGATTTTTATTCTGACAATGGTGAGGGACTATTGGAGAGTTTTGACTTGAGGAATGACATCATCCTAAATTATTCCAGAAAATGTAGCTTGTAAGCAAGATATTCATAGAAAACACCAAAAATCTTATAATCTTAGCCTAGTTCTCCTTGAAAGTTAAGCCCAGGACAAAGGCTTCTATTTAAGTAATTTATTAATGTTTCAGACATTATCCCAGGAAGCATAATTAAGTTCCAGAAAAAGTAGAGCAGGTAAGAAAGGGAAACTAATATACTGCTAGCCACAGTTAAAACTAACTAGTGCTCCATCTCACTGGGACTCTCTGTAAAATCTTAGAAATGCGTCTTAGAAATGTCTGCCTGGAACATGAAAGAGGAAATAATTTATACTTGAGTTCTCACCCTTCACAGTGGTCAAAGGTGGACCTATGTGATATTAACGCCTCAGAACTTCTGGGTTGTGCATTTATTAGTGTAGAGTAGGGATTTTACAAGCTCCCATATGATGAATTAGAAAAGCCCCTGGACAGGAAGTGAAAGATGCCTCAATATAAGCTGGGGCAAAATGCAGTCAGGTGGTACAGCATAAAGCTGCTGGAAATTGTCTCACTCAGTTAAGCAATGAGTGGAATATGAGATATGGCCCAAAAGATGTGCACTGTTGCATGGAAAGTGTAGATTATGGATTTTCAAATGAATGTGTTCTGTCTGGATATTCTTCCAGGGGAGAACAGTTCTGTCATCACTTCCTTGATTAATATTTGTCTTATAATCAGAATTTAGCAAAGACTGTTTTTTTGCTTCCTTTCTTTGTAGAACATATAATGGAATTCATCCTGCCTATAAATCACAAGGATGATTTTATTCTTGGAGCAACAGTAGAGAGAGAGATTGATTTTCCAAAGTATTGTAAATGTTAATTATGTACAAATGTTCCTTTTCAACATTTAAAATAATTATATATTAACAGTGGCCAATCTATTTATATCTTTGCAATTTCAACTACTTTAAATAGAATATTCCTAGCAGAAATACAGGATGTCATGCATGATTACAACTACTATTTAGCAATGGTAATTTGTATGTGATATAACTTGGTATTAGCTCTACAGGTGTTCCCTAAATGACTGGGTGCCACAAATTCAAGCATGAGCAGTTATTTAAAAAATATTATGTATCTAATGCTGCTAGTTTATGTTTGCTTTTTATACATATTTTCTTTTTTAATTTATTTTTAATTGACAAATAAAAATTATATATATTTATTATGTACATGTTTTTTTGAAATATGTATACATTGTGAGGTGGCTAAATCAAGCTAATTAATATGCATATTACCTCACATATTTATTTTTGTATGTGGCGAGAACACTTAAAATCTACTTTCAGTAATTTTTGAGAATACAATGCATTGTTATTAACTATAGTCACCATATTGTACAATAGGGATCTTGAATTTATTCCTCCTGTCAAATGAAATTTGTATTCTTTGACCAACATCTCCTCAACCTCCAACCCTAGCCCCTGGGAACACCATTCCTCTCTCTGTTTCTGAGTTCAACTTTTTTAGATTCCACATATAAGTGAGCTGATGTAGTATTTGTCTTTTTATTCCTGACTTATTCTACTTAACATAATGTCTTCCAGGTTCATTTATGTTGTCACAAATGACAGGATTTCTTTATTTTTTTAAGACTGAATAGTTTTCCACTGTGTGTGTGTGTGTGTGTGTGTGTATATATATATATATATATATATATATATATATATACACACCACATTTTCTTCGTTTATCCGTAAATGGACAATTAGGTTGATTTCATATCTTGCCTATTGTGAATAATACTACCATGAACATTGAAGTACAAATATCTTTTCAATATACTGATTTCATTTCCTTTAGATATATAGCCAGTAGTTGGATTGCTGGATCATATGGTAGTTCTACGTTTAATTTTATGAGGGACTTTCATATTATTTTCCAAGATGGCTATACTAATTTACATTCCCACCAAACATATTCAGGGTTCCCTTTCCTCCACATCTTTGTGAACACATGTTATCTTTTATATTTTTGATAGTGGCCATTCTAACAGGTATGAGGTGATATCTCATTGTGGTCTTAATTTGCATTTCCCTGATGATTAGCGACACTGAGTATTTTTTCATAGACCTGTTGGTATAGTTTTCATATATCTATGTCTTTTTTAAAAAAAGTCTATTCAGATCCTTTGTCCATTTTTATATCAAGTTGTTTCTTATATTGTGTTATTGGAGTTCCTTATATATTTTAGATATTAATTCCTTATCAGATTTATGGTTTGCAAATACAGCAGTCTTCCCTTACCCATGGGGGATATGTTCCAAGACTCCAAGTGGATGCCTCAAACTATGGATCGTAGTGGTAATAAACTGTAAAAAATATTGTATGAGTGTATGCATGCTCTTTTGCTCTCTCTCTTTCATATCTTACTGTACTGTACTCACCTGTATTCAGACATCATATCACCATGAGTAACTGAAACCACAGAAAGGAAAACTGTGGATAAAGTGGTACTACGTTATTTTCCCCCAATCTATAGGGTGTTTTTTCACCCTTTTGATTGTTTACTTGGATATGCAGAAGCTCTATAACTTTGATGTAATTCTATTTGTTTATTTTAGCTTTTGTTGCCTGTTCATGGTAAAAAATCATTACCCAGACTAATGTCATGGAGATTTCCCCCTACATTTTCTTCTAGCAGTTTTACAGTTTCAAATCTTATGTTTAAGTCTTTAATCCACTTTGAGTTGATTTTTGTTTCTGGTATGAGATAAGAGTCTAATTTTATTATTCTGAGTATGGATATCCAATTGTCTCAACACCATTTATTGAAGAGATTATCCATTCTCCATTGTGTGTTCTTGGCACTTTTACCAAAAATGAGTGGCCAAAAAAGAATAGATTTATTTCTGCCCTCTCTATTCTTTTTCATTGGTCTATGTGTTTGTTTTTATGCCAGTACCATGCTGTTTTGGTTAATATAGTTTTGCCATATATTATGATGTTAACTAGTGTGATGCCTCCAGCTTTGTTCTTTTCACTCAAGATTGCTTGGCTATTTGGGGTCTTTTGTGATTTCATATAAACTTAGGATTGTTTTTGTATTTATGTGAAAAATGCCATGAGAATTTTAGTAAAGATAGCATTGACTATGTAGATGACTTTAGATAGTATGGATATTTTAACATATTAATTCTTTCAATCCATGAACAGGATATCGTTTCATTTATTTGTGTCTTCTTTAATTACTTTTATCACTGTTTTGTAGTTTTCAGTGTACAGGTCTTTTGTATCTTCAGTTAAATTTATTCCTCATTTTTTTGTACCTCTTGTAAATGGGACTGCTTTCTTAATTTCTTTTTGAATAGTTTATCATTAGTTATTCTATTAGTATATGGAAACACTAGGGATTTTTATATGTTGATATTATATCCTACAAATTTAGTAAATTTTATATTAGTTCAAATGGATTTTTCTTAGAATATTTGGGTTTGCTATGTATAAGATCATGTCATCTACAAATAGGGGCAATTTAAGTTCATTCTTTTCTATTTGGATGCTTTTTGTTTCTTTCTCTTGCCTACTTGATCTAGCTCAGACTTCCAATATTATGTTGAGTAGAACTGGCAGGAGTGAGTATTCTTGCCTTGTTTCTGATATTAGAGGAAAAGCTTTGAGCTTTTCACCATTGACTATGATATTAGCTGTGGGCTTGTCATACATGGCCTTTAGTGTGTCATTATATTCCTCCTATACCTAATTTGTTGAAGGCTTTTATCATGAAAGGACATTAAGTTTTATGAAATGTGTTTTCTTCACCTATTGAGATGATCATATGGTTTTTGTTCTTCATTCTGTTAATATGGGGTATCATATTTATCGGTTTAATCATCCTTGCATCCCTGGGAAAAATACCAATTGGTCATGATAAATGATCTTTTAATATGCTATGGAATTTTGTTTGTTAGTATTTCTGTTGAAGTTTACAAACAGAAACAGATATTATAGTGATACTGGCCTGTAATTGTCTTTTCTTACAGTATCCTTTCCTGGCTTTAGTATCAGGGTGATGCTGGTCTCATAAAAGGAGTTTGGAAGTGTTTCCTCTTCTTCAATTTTTTGAGAGAGTTTGAGAAAAATTGATATTAGTTCTTCCTGGAATGTTTGGTAGAATTTAGCAATGAACCCATCAGCTCCTGGGCTTTTCTTTGTGGGAAGACTTCTTATTTAATCCTTATTAATAAGTATCCAATCACTTTACTCATTATTGGTCTTTTCAGATGTGCTATTATAGATGAAGTATCCCTAATTAAAAAAATCTGAAATTTGAAATGCTCTACATTCTGAAAATTGTTGATAACTGACATGATGTCACAAGTGGAAATTTCCATACTAGATCTCATGTGATGAGTCACAATGAAAACACAAAGGCACTACACCACAGTGTATTCAATTTCTCCAATGGAAAACAGACCCTTACAGCCCCCTTCAGCTGCCATATAACTTATCTATGCATGCCTAGATTCCCCCAGGCAAGTATTTCTAGAAGGATAATAAAATGGCACATAGGCAGGCTAAATATGCCAGTAGAAGTTTCCCTACATGTCCTACATAGGATCAAGGTTGACATACACTACTCATTGTGTTTTTTCACTTATTCCACTGTTCTGTGATATGAAGATATTATTGAAAATGCCAAAAAGGCCTACAGATTCCCTTATGGTTAACAGTGACAAGAAAAAGAGGAAGCAAAATATCTATAACACAGAAAGGTAGCAAGCTGTTGGAGAAACTAAACAATGGTATAAATGTATTAACATCTTATAGAAGAGTATTGTGTTAGAATGATCACCACATGTCACCTGAAAAAAGAGGATAAGCTGTTGAAGTTTTATGCTGAAAGTGATGAAGAGAAGTTAGTGAAAAATAGAAAAACACTGTATAAATCTAAAATTAAAGATTTCAATTATATATTGGAAGAGTGAATCTGTCAGCATCATAGTGAACACATGCTATTTAATGGTATGCTGATCATGAAACAAGAAAAAATCTATCACAATCAACTAAAAATTAAAGAGAAATGTGAATATTCAACAGGCTGGTTGCAGAAATTTAAATTTTCAAAAGTTTGTAAGAATATTGCATCTGTTGAACACAAAGCAGCAGAAAATTCATTAATTAATTTGCCACAGTCATCACTAATGATGCCAGACAAAGTCTATGATGCTGATGAAACATCACTGGATATGATATCCCCAGAAAGACATTGACTACAGCTGAAGAGATAGCCTCTACAGGAATAAAGGATGCCAAGGACAGGATAACTGTTCTGAGATATGCTAAAGCAATAGGCACGCATAAGACACAGGCAAAAGCTTGTGTCTTCCCTGTTCTTAAGGAGTGAATTTCTTACCAGTCCATTATTATGCTAATAAAAAGACATGGATCACCATGAACATCTTTTCTGATTCACTTCACAAACATTTTGTGTCAGGAGCTTGTGCTTCCTGTGGTGAAGCTGGACTAAGTGACAACTGCAAGATTTTGTTATTCCTTGATAACTGTTTTGCTTATCCTCCAGATAAAATTTTCATCAAAAATAATGTTTATGCCACATACTGTTCCCCAAATGTGACTTTATTAATTCAGCCATGTGACCAGAATATACTTAGATTAATGAAAGATGAATATAAAAACACTTCCTTGAATAGCATACTAGATGCAGTGAACAAAAGTGTGGATGTGGAAGCTTTTAAAAAGGAATTTAGGATGAAGGATGCTGCATATGCTGTGGCCAATACTTGAAACACAGTGTCTAAAGACACAGTTGTGCATGGCTGGCCCAACCTGTGGTCTGGGGCTATGTTCAATAATAATGATAAATGAGATGGTGACTTTGAAGGATTTAATATACTAAGTAAGAAAAAAATGATGTCTGGCTTCCTGAAATATACAAAAATACACCCTCAGAGCCTGTCAGTAAGCAAGAAGAAGTGGATATTGAAGAAGTTTTAACATCAATAGTGAGACTCCAGTTGATCATAATAATAGTGATGACAAAGACGATATTAACACTGCAGAGCAAGTGCCTATTGACGACATGGTGAAAATGTGTGATGGGCTTATTGGAGGTCATGAGCATTTATAACAAAATAAGAAATTATGTCAGTTTATAAAGTCAAAGAGACTTCTAAGACAAAACCATTGTTAATGAGGCAGATGACTCTAAGAAACATTTAAAAAATCAATCCAGCAGTATCCCTTCTTATCTCTGGAGGAAACACTTTTTGGTCTCTCAACTGCTTCTTATGTTTCTTCTCACCTAAAAGAAATAAAGTACAGTGTATAGTAGTAACCTTTAAATCAAAACACATTGTAGGTGCAAATAACAATAGGAAAATCTGTTGTTTGCTGTTGCTGTTGTTTAACAGCTAATACAGGTATTCTGCTGATGCCACTGTGCTGCTTAGTTACCTCGAACACATTATTTTTTTTTTTTACTGTATCAATTATGTGACATATTTACTTATGTGGAAATAAGTGTAAGAAAATCATTGCTTATTAGTAGAATATAAAATCAAAGTCAGGAATGACAGTGAGGCCAAATAACTACAGAGAGATTGTCCAAATGGCTGTCTGAGATAGTGACACCTTTGCTTTTTGATAAAGTATATAAACTTTGCTTCAAGCACTAAATTATTGAAAATATTGTATAAAATTGCCTTCATGCTATGTGTATAGAATATATATGAAACATAGTTAAATTTTATGTTTAGACTTGGGTCCCATTCCCAAGATACCTGATTATATATATACACAAATATTATAATATTTGAAAAAATTCAAATTCTGAAACACTTCTGGTCCTAAGCATATCAGATAAGGAATATTCAGCCTGTATTTCACGATTTAGTTTTGCTAGGTTATATGTTTTTAAGAATTTATACATTTCCTATGGATTAATCAATTTGGTGGTATATAATTATTTATAGTGCTCTCTTATTATCCTTTGTATTTCTATGGTATAAGTTAAAATATTTCCTCTTTCACTTCTGACTCATCTATTTGAGACTTCTCTCTTTTTTTCTTTGTTAGTCTAGCTAAAGGTTTATTAATTTTATTTATCTATTCAAAACACAAGTCCTAGTTTCACTGATTTTTTATATTGCTTTTCTAGTCTCCGTTTATTTCTGCACTGATCTTTATTATTTCCTTCCTTCTGCTAACATTGGATTCAGTTTGTTCTTCTTGTTTTTTTTCCTTGAGAATATAACATTAGGTTGATTATTTGAAATCTTCCTCCATTTTTACCTTATGCATTTATTGCTAGGAAGTCCCTTCTCAGAACTGTTTTCACTGCATCCCTTAAGTATTGTAATACTGTGTTTCCATTTTTATTTCTTTCAAGATATTTTAAATTTTCCTTTTCATTTCTTCATTGACCTATTGTTTGTTCAGGGGTATGTTAATTTCCACTTAATTATGAATTTCCCCAAATTCCTTCTATTATTGATTTCCAGTTTTATACAATTATGATCATAAAACTACTTGATATAATTTTAATTTTCTTAATTTGTTAAAACTTGTTTTGTGGCTTCACATATGATCTATTTAAAAGAACATTCCATATATACTTGAGAATAATTTTTTTTTCTTTTTTTCTGCTATTGGATACAATCTTCTGTGTATGTCTGTTATAGAGGTCTATTTGGTCTAAAGTGTAGTTTAAGTCCAATGCCTCCTTATTGATATTCTGTCTTCATGACCTGTCCATTGCTAAGAGGGAAGTATTGAAGTCCTCTGCTATTATTGTATTACAGTCTATCACTCCCTTCAGATCTATTAATATTAGCTTTATAAATTTAGGTGCTCCAATGTTGGGTACACATATATTTACAATTGTTATATCTTCTTTTATCATTATTATATCAGCTTTATTTTTCCCTTTTTACAGCTTTGACTTAAAGTCTATTTTATCTAATATAATATTGGCTTTATGTACCTGGGTGTTCCAGTGTTGGGTGCATATATATTTAGAATTATTATACCCTCTTGTTGAATTGACACCTTTATCATTATGTATTGACTTTCTTTGTCTATTTTTACAGTTTTTGTCTTGAAATATACTTTATCAGATAAAAGTCAGCTACTCCTGCTCTCTTTTGGTTTCCATTTGTATGGACTATATTTTTTCATTATTTTATATTTAGTCTGTGTGTGTCTTTACAAGTGAAGCAAGTCTCTTGTAGGCAGCATATAATTGGGTCTTTTTTGTCCACTTGATGTCTTTTGGCAGGCAAATTTAATACATTTGCATTCAGTTAATTATTGATAGGTAAGGACTTACTTCTGCCATCTTGTTAATTGTTTTCTAGTTATTTTGTAAATCCTTTTCTTTTTCCTCTTTTGCTGTCTTGCTTTTTGATTAAGTGTGATTCCCTCTAGTAGTATGCTTTGGTTTTTAACTCTTTACATTTTATATATCTCCTGATTTTTGCCTTGTAGTTATTATGAGGCTTACAAAATGATCTTATAATAGGCTATTTTAAGATAATAACAACTTAAATTTGATTGCATAAAAACACTATGCTCCACTCTCTTCTGCATTTAAAAATTTTTATTTCTCAATTTACATCTTTTTATATTGTGTATTCGTTAACCAACTTTTTGTCATTATTTTTAATATTTTCATCTTTTAACCTTCGTATTAAAGATATATGATTTATACATCAACATTACAGTATTAGAATATTCTAAATTTGTATTCACTTTCACAATATTTCCTTTTATTAGGGAGTTTTTTACTTTTGCATGTTTCATGTTACTAATTAACATCCTTTTCTTTCAGCTTGAGGAACTCTCTATCATTTCTTGTATGGCAGGTCTAGTGGTGAGATATTCTGTCAGCTTTTGTCTATATGGAAAAGTCTTTATCTTTCCTTCCTTTCTAAAGGATAGTGTTGCTGGGTACAATATTCTTGGTTGGCAAGGATTTCTTCCCTCTCAACACTGAATAACTCATTGCACTCTCTCCTGGCCTGTAAGCTTTTTGCTGAAAAATTTACTGCCAGTCTTATTTGAACTCCCTTATATGCTATTTGTTTATTTTCTATTGCTGTTTTCTGTATCTTCTCTTTGTCTTTGATTTTTGATAATTTTATTATAATATGTCTTGGGGAAGTCTTGTTTGGATTGAATTTGATAGAATATCTTTGGCCTTCCTTCTTGTTTTTTTTATTTTTATTTTTTTTTTGTTGCCCTATGTTGATGTCTGTGCATTTGAAGAATTGGGGGCTTATTCCAGTATTGTAGTCTGGTTTTGTCTGGGAAATCTCTTCATCAGTTAGCCTGTCCACAGTTTCTGAAAAGGCCACCTGGTGTGGTCCAAGAGTTATCTTGCTGCTGGAGTCTTCAGGAACATTGGCCTAGTGCCTAGGTCAGCAGATGAGCAAGCCTGGTACCTACATGCACAGGGGCTAGCCTGACGCTTAGGTCCATAGGGGCTGACTCAACACTGGGGTATGCCTTGAGCCTGAATCTTCAGAAAATGGCCCATTGCTGGGATGTGTTTTATACCTGGTTTCACTGGGATGAGCCTAGAGCCTGAGTTCACATGAGCAGATCTGTGTCCTGGTATTATAGGAGTCAGCTGGGGCCTGAATCTATGGGAGTGGTCTTGGAGCCTAAGACTACAGTGTCTGGCCTGGCACTGGTATTCACTGGAGTGGGCCTGGACCCTGGGTCTGCTGGAGCAGTCCTGAACTCTGGATCCTCTGGATCCTCTGGAGACCAGCCTGTAGCATCTGTCTGCTAATGATGGCCCAGAGGCTAGGTATACAGCCATTGGACTGGAGGCTAGGTCCATGATAATGGTCTTGGATCTTTGGGGAATAACACAGAACATAGCTATGCAAAGGCAGTCCTGGAACATGTGTCCTCAAGTACCTCTGTATTGTTTGATGCCAGGGAGGCCAACTTAGCACTTGGATAGCCATGAAACCTGGGGTTCCATGGGCTGGCTTAGCAGTGGGTGGACCTGGATCTTATATCCACAAAGTCTGGCCTGGAGGCTGAGTTTACAGGTGTTGACCTAACGACTAGGGCTGTAAAGGAGATTGTTCTGGTGCTAAGTTGAGCCCAAAGTCTGCAACCACTGGGGCCTGCCTGGCACTAGGGCAGGCCCAGAGATAGAGTCTGAAAAGAAGGCCTGGAATCTGGGACTCTGAGAACCTGTCTAGCACCAGAATGGATTAAAGGTTTAGTCCATAGCTACTAGCCTGGAACCTGGTGCCACAGGGTCTGGCTTGGCAATGGGTGGGCCTGGAAACTGGGTTCACAAGTGTCAACCTGGTGACTAGAGCTTCAGAGGTTAACTTAGTCCTGAAGCAAGCCTAAATCCTGGGGCAATGGGGACCAGCTTGCCACTGAGGGATGTCCGGAGCCACTGAGGTTAGCCCAGCAGTGTGGTAGACTGGAGATCAAAGTCTGTTGCACAATCCTGAAGCCTTGGGCTATGAGATCTGTTCTGGAACCAGGGCAGGCTTAGAGGCTCGGTCTATAGGTACTGGCCTAGAGTCTGAAGCAGTGGGGGCTTTCCCAGCAACAGATTTTACTGGGGAAGGTCCAGTCACAGGATGTGAGGCAAAATCTGATACTCACATCCCTTTCTTTTTCCCAAGAGGAAAATAACTCTCTACTTGTGATGCTGGGGATTGGTGAAGGAGCAGTGCATGTAACATAAAACAGTCTTTCCTACACTCTTCAATGCATCTTTTCTTATTTTGTGCTATATTCAGGTGCTGTAATCTCTCAACTTGTTTCCCGAGCTCTTCTGAAGGTATTTTTGTGTGTGGACAGTTGTCTAAATTGGTGTTTCTGTGGGGGATGAGTGCTGGAAAGCCCTGTTCCACTATCTTGCCTACATTGTTTCTGTTTCCATCAATTCACATTTATAAAACAAAAAAAAAGGGAAGTGCTCATGTTATTTATATTATTATTTGTTGAGTGTCTGCTAACGGTGGGTTCTGTTAAAGGCTCTGAAGATGCAGCAGTAAGCAAAACAGGTACAAATCCCTGCTCTCAAGGGAAGGTTACTCAAATATACTTAGTTATGGATTCCTTTCAAGAGAGAATGAATATAATTTCACACCATATCCTAGGATCAAGCCACAATGAGATGCATCATTTTGGAAATGAAAGTTTTCTTCCTTAAAGGTTTTACATTAGAGCTATTCATTTTTTAATATCAGGTGGATAGATTGGCCCTGGGGCCATGGGTAAGCCATTATTTCAATTTATTATCTATGAAATGTATTATACTGTTCAGTTGCTCAGGTTGCAAATTAAGATTCTTGACTTTATAACTAAGAGTTATATATATACTGATTTCCTAACTGTAAGGATTCAGCGTTTACTGTTTTTAGATATATGTAAAGTATAATGAGTTTGGATGACCTGGAAAGAAACTTGTTTCTTTCTTGTTCACTTTCTGCTGCCACGCCCAGTGACATACCACGGAAGCCGTGCTCATAGTTCAACACAGACTGACTTTCCCAGACAGAGGGGAAACTTTTAGAGTGGAGTATATATGAGCAGCTGTGCTCATTTTTCTTGTTGTTCAAGTGTATTTCTTGCCTGCTGCAATAGGATGGCTGTGTTTACTATGTGCTTTATAAGCTCAGTCCACCTGTTTCAATAACACCCACAATGCAGAAGGATCCTGGGGCATTTCAGGCTATCTAGGGCTGATTTTGTCTATAGACATTTTTCAAAATGTATAATTAATGAAAATACATATGAATACTTTTCCTATGATGCACATGTAGTAACTAATCCTTCCATTCTGCTAACATTTTCAGGAATACAGCCCTGATTCTTTATTGCAGTTCATATCAAGTTGAAATTTTGGTCCAAAAATGTTTCTTACTAGGCTGTCTCATGTAATCTTAACTTCGCCCATGCTATGTTTCTTTTAATATCTTAAAGGAGAGTAGAGATTATAAAAAAAAAGAGAGAATGCAAGTAAACACACAAATCTGTCAAAATAGTAATAATGATTTTATTTAATGGAAGGTCATATAAGAGTTTTTTGTCCTGTCTTTGTAATTTTTCTATAGTTTTGAACATTTTTTTAATTAAAAAAATTCTAAAAAATAAATTATAATGAGGAATAAAGCAAAGATAGGGACTTGTAGAACAAAAGAGACTAAGAAAGTTATCAGATGGTGGTCTAGGCCATAACTGAATCCTACTTTGAACAACTAGTTTAAAATACTAGAAAACTGGAGCTATTTAAACATATTGACTGGATATTTGATGACAGTAAACAATGATTGTGATTTCTCTATTGTTTTTGCTTGTTTGTTTAGATCTGATAATGGTTTTGTGATTATATTTACTAAAATTCTTTTAATTTAGAGATATGTACTGAAAGATTTATAGATAAAATGATATGGAAAGATTTATGAAGTTAGGAAAGTCCTTAAAAATTATCTGGGGCACAAGAAAGGGTGTAAGATGAGATAGGATAAGAAGAAAAAAAGACTGGCCCTGAGTTGGAAATTGTTGAAGCTGAGTGGTGGATACATGAGGATTATTAAACTCTTTTCCCTTTTTCCATTTACTTAAAAGTTTTAAAATAATTAAATACTATGGACCAGATTATTTGGATTCACATATGGGTTGCACGTTTACTCTTTATATCCTGGAGCTAGTTACTTAACTTTCCTGTGTTTTGGTATTCTCAACTGTAAAGTGAGGAAATGTAGACAATACACATCTCTACCATTTAAATCAAGATTAAATAAGTTAATACATCCAAATTCTTGATCAATGCCTGACTCTAAATAGGAACCAAATTAATATTAGCTATTATTATTTTTAAATTACTGTTTTTCTTTTCAAATCGAGGCCAAAGCTGATATTTTTGAAGAATGTAATTTACTAAGAATCTCAGTTTATTTCACTCAAAATTTTTCCGTTTTTGTAGACAGAATAAACAGGAAACAATTATTGCTTCTCTGGAGGAATCTAAATCTCAGGAAGAAAAAAATCTTATGCCATAATAAGAAATAATCAAGGGTCTGGAGAAAGGAAACAGCCTTACTGTAATTATAATTGATGGAGAGAATTAACTAGTCTACCAAGAAATTTCTGTTAGGTTAAGATCATTCTAGAGCTAATTTAGCTTTGAACCAAAAATGATTGCCATTATATTATAACTCCTATATTGACTGGAATGTTATCTCTGCTTCACACATTTTAGCCATGAAATCATATTACTTAATTTATGTTTCATTTAAGTTAGCTAATCCACAAAGTATTATTTTGAAGATTTTAGTAAAAATTCAGTTTAGATCTATATTACTCATTTTTATCATTTTAAACTAAACTTTTTTTATATATTGAAAGCAATCAAATAGAATCATTGGGAATATTTCACAAATCTTCGTAGAAGTAATACATTAATTATCGAAATTGATGGAAATACACATAAACAATTTAAATTATTTGTCAGTTTATCACCTTTTGCTGTGCAGTTAATAAAACTAATAAAACATAGCAATGGATCACTGTCATTCAAGTGAGAAACTGGGCTATGTATTTATAGATTATAAGAAATGTGACAGGCAGGGTGGCCCATGCCTATAACCCTAGCACTTTGGGAGATTGAAGCGGGAGGATTACTTGAGGCCAGGAGTTGAAGACCAGCCTGAGCAAGGACAAGACCCAATCTTTACAAAAAACAGAAAAATTAATTGGGTATGATGGCTTGTGCCTGTAGTCCCAGCCACTTGGGAGGCTGAGACAGGAGAGTTACTTGAGCCCAGGAGTTTGAGGCTGCAGTAAGCTATGATGTACTCTAGCCGGGGTGACAGAGCAAGATCCTATCTAAAAAAAACTTTTAAAAAGTATTTATTGATCACCACAAGTTTTGTATCCCAAATCATGGTGAACTTTATTATATGTGATATGTGTAGAAATATACACTATAATAAAATAAAGTAATAGGCATTCATTAAATTGCCAGTAAATCACCCTTAAATTCTGTATAAGCAATTTAAACATTCAAACTATGAACTAGCCTGTATGTTTAGGGAGGACAAATGCCATTGCCATAGAGAGGATTACATTATTTTATCCCTAAATCCCAGTGCCTAAGGTGAGTGTCTTATAGTAGCATGTAAGAGTACTGAATATGTAGTCATTTTGAATTTTAAAGGAGTTGAGTATAAGAGAATATGGATTTTTAAAACATAATATATTCTAGTGAGAGGGTTGAAGTTTAGGTCCTCAAATCAGCACTTCAGTGAAAGAATCAATGGATTGAAGTTTAGGTCTTTACATCAGCACTTTAGTGAAGGAATCAGTGTTTCTACATGTAAATTTTATTCCTGTCTGGCAACAGTAACATTTAAGAAGGCATGAAATAGAAAGTACACTTGGATTTAAGGAAAATCTAAAAGCCGTAGTCAAACATTTTGCTATTTCATGCTTTATAAACAAAAGCTAATGATGAATGACTATATTTTTCTTCTTTCAGGGGTTTAGTTGTATAGCCATCTTTACTGTGCACATGATGAAAGCAACCTGCTTAAACAGTTTATTCCTTTTCAGTTTAGGTAAATAAGTTAATTAACTTGCAAAAATATGTCTTGTTTTCCAAGCACTGGAGGATATTTTAAAATTCAACCTAAACTGATATGAGTCAAGGTGAAAACATTAGTGAAATGAAATATAATTGGGATGAATAAGTTGCTATATAAATGTTTAAGAAAACAATAAAATGCCAAACTTGAATATTTATGAACCAGCATAGACCTCCTCAAACAGGACATATTTTTGATGTTTAAAATAGAAAAGTTTTGGCCGGGAGCGGTGGCTCACGCCTGTAATCCTAGCACTCTGAGAGGCCGAGGCGGGCGGATTGTTTGAGCTCAGAAGTTCGAAACCAGCCTGAGCAAGAGCGAGATCCCATCTCTACTAAAAATAGAAAGAAATTAATTAGACAACTAAAAATATATAGAAAAAATTAGCTTGGCATGGTGACACATGCCTGTAGTCCCAGCTACTCAGCAGGCTGAGGCAGGAGCCCAGGAATTTGAGGTTGCTGTGAGCTAGGCTGACGCCACGGCACTCCAGCCTGGGCAAAAGAGTGAGACTCTGTCTCAAAAATAAATAAATAAATAAAATAAAATAAAATAAATAAATAAATAGAAAAGTTTTGTGTTCACTAAGGTGTTGTCAGAAATCTACAGTTGAATGAACACAGCTATATAATTTTCATTATTTTAATGTTAACATAGCATAGAAACTTGTTTAATCAAGGACTATTTCTTTCTATAGTTTGCTTTTCTACTCTATATTGCTGCTGTTCTTTCTATTATTTATTTTGGCTTTGTTAATCTTTTATGTTCTTAATTCATAAGTTCTTCTAATTTAGTTTGCTAGTATTTGCTTTATCTTTCTTTGTTCTACTCTGTTTCTAGCTTTAATTACTATGCTAAAGTTAACAATTGTCAGAACAATCAGGGAGAGCTAATTGCATCCTTCCTTGAAATTTTATTTTTCAGGATTATGCTGAGAAAGAAAATACCATAGCAAAAGCTCTGGACGACCTGAAGGCCAATTTCTACTGTGAGCTCTGTGACAAGCAGTATTATAAACATCAGGAGTTTGACAATCACATTAATTCTTATGATCATGCTCACAAGCAGGTAAGAAAGAGACATGAAAAAAATCTGGCTACTTGTGTAGTATTTTGAATTGTGTGGACTGTATAAATATGATATTTCTATTTAATTTTTATATACAATTTTTAAGGATGTTCTTCTAGGATGATAATTTAATGACATAGCACCAAAACAAAGTCTGAAAGAAATGACCAACATAAAGAAAAACCATTCATTTGCCTTTCAGTGAGTGGCAGTGTTTTGAAAACAATATTCTATAAGGGATGATCCTCTCTAAATGTCCTCAAATGTATTATTTTAAATATTTTAATCAACAGCATATTTATCAAATATAAACAAATTTTATAAATAGTTTTTTTTAAAATAGAAAGCATTTTAGATTTAGACTACCATGAAAACATGAAAAAAAAGATATGATGTGTTAAAATAGTCCAAGGTTACTAATTAAATAATATATATATGATTTATTTTAACATTATTTTAATTTTACAATCAATTGTAAATGCAAGATTGATTATTTTCAACACTCTATGTAAAGATAAGTTTAGAATAGTAATGATGTTAAAAGAGGTTAATACAGAGTCTACTTTCTTTTTTTTATTATTTTTTTTTATTTCAGCATATTATGGGGGTAAAAATCCACTTTCCAATATGTCTTATATTTACCAATGCAACTTCATTTGTTGTTTAGCTAACTTCATATGATATAGCAGTTTTAGCATTCATTTATAAATATTTTCTATTTTAGTCATCATACACAAATACCATCCATGGCATTCATTTGGGTATCAATAAAAAGTAGAGTT
This sequence comes from Avahi laniger, assembly GCA_963575035.1. Lineage (NCBI taxonomy): Eukaryota > Metazoa > Chordata > Mammalia > Primates > Indriidae > Avahi > Avahi laniger. Next base: position 37,049 of record CAUYSK010018511.1, read on the forward strand.
TTAAACAGTTGAACTTGTGTTATCTTTCCATTAAGATCAGAGTTATTTAGCATAAGTAAGAAAGAGTAGGGGAAATGATCATGTTGAACACTTATGAACCAATTGTGTATTTTCTTTTGCTGTCAATCTCTCCAATCTTTCATACCAACTAAACTGTGAGGAGGCGGATGTAAGGAAGGAATTAGCCTTCAATTACATATGCTGCTAATTAATGCATATTTAACTGAATAATCTACCATTGCTTTTCTTTTCTCTGGCACTGGATCCACTGGCATACTGGTTAAAAGAAAGGTTTTTATTGAAATATTCCCTTTCTTACATAAAAACATGTATACATAAATTATATCATTGCTTGATTTGAACATTAAAACCCATTAGGAAATAGTATTGATTTTGTCATATAGTTACTGGCATTCGTTTTATCAAATAATTAATTCTGGGATGCTTTTTCAGAAGTGGTAAATCTAAAAAAGTTTTTTCTCTGATTTTTCCTAGATATCTAAAAGCACAACATGTTTCATGGTGTAAAATAGATATTTAGAAGTGTGTGTGTGTGTTTTAAGAATATTTTACTAGATATTATCTTTTGCTGAAGAATACTTCATTCAGTCCTAAGGTTATCGTGAAGATCAAACTCACACAGGTTATCCCAAGACCCTTTTCAGTTCTTTTTTCTTGGTAAACTTAGGATACTTTGTATTCTACACAGAGAAGCCAAAGGGAATTCAGGCTGGATCTGGCTTGTCAGTTTGAAGGTCCAGAGGCTCACCTTTGGCAATTCTAGGGGACATCAAACTCTCTAAAGACAGATCAAAGTGCCCATGAACTTGAGTAGATAGCACAGTTCTAAATAATTCAACATGAGATGATATTACCGTAACTGAAATATTTTTAAAAATCTACATATTCATTATATACCCTTCCCACAGCATAGTAGCAGATTCTTGAAGGTGTCTTCCTAGAGAATGGTTTCCCTTTCCTGAGCAAAGACCTCACTCCAATAATAACAATATATGCTTCTACCACATGACTCCAACATATTAAGCACTTTGAGTGAAGTAAAAGTGGGACACAGATTAGAGATAGACAATTTAGATTTTTCTGTCCTGAGAATGTGAATTAAAGGTACCATAAAAAAACAAAAAACTGCCTACTGCCTGATAATGCCTGGACTTAACACTTGAAAATGTATATATCTCGTTCAGTGGTGAAGTCCATTGAAAATCTCAGAAAGTTGATTTGCATAAAGAAAGAACAAAACAAGCACACAAGAGAATGAGATATGCATTAACAAAGCATCATTTGAAGGAAAGTATAGAAATAGCAATTTTGATTTCAACGGATTTCAGATTCCTAAAAGCAGTCCTTCCTACAACTTATCTGCAGATCCTGTCCTTGAGTTCTGAGAGATATTTTAGCTTGCTACTAATAAATGTTCTTAAAACAAAACAAACCAAAAAACTCCAAACCCCAGCTTAGTCTTTAATTGCAACCAAAAAAAATCTCTTCATAAAATATTAAACTATCGAAGGATCAAAGAAATCTTTTTGGTTTCACATAGGAAAAACTTTCACAAGAAACAAGTACAGGTTGAATATCCTTGATATGGAAACCTGAAATCCAAAATGCTCCAAAATCTGAAATCTTTTGAATGTTGACATAATGCCTAAAGAAAATGCTCACTGGAACATTTCAAATTTCAAATGTTTGGGTTTGGAATGATCAACTGGGTACATATAATGCAAATACTCCAAAATCCTACCCCAAAAATCTAAAATCTGAAATACTTCTGGCTCCAGCATTTCAGATAAGGGATATTCAACCTGTATGCTCAAAGTACATATTATTAGCACTTAACTTTAACGTAGGCAAACCTACATGCTTTTAGGACACTTCTTGAATGGTACTAAGAAAAGGCAAGGAGGCCACACATCTGATGCATTCATTCCCTACAGAGATATGATTTTAAAGCAGCAGTCCCCAAACTTTTTGGCACCAGGGACCAATTTCATGGAAGACAATTTTTCCAAGGCAGGGGTCAGGGGCAATGGGGCCCATGGGGAGGGTGTGGCAGAGCTCTGGCCCAGTCCCTAATAGGCCAGGGTTCAGGAATTGGGGACTGCAGTTCTAAAGGACAATGGATGAAAAAGAAATAAAGGAGGATTTACTAGCAGAATGAGGCTCAGCCTGGCCACTTACCAAAGGTCTGGCCTTGGGTTAAATAGTCAAAGGCTCAGTACACTCAACTGCCTACTATTAGGGAGATTAAATGAGAAAATGTACATGAATACGCTTTGCAGAGTAGTTGGAAAATAGTAAAAGCTCCATATTTAATAAGTTATTATTATTACTAAAATATCTTTTCTTTTAAAATGTTTAGGACACTGACAATTTGCCTTTGAGACGATCTTTTATTTAGGCTTCTGAATGAAGATCTGTTTTTGCTTCATGTAGGCCAATAGAGTCTAAAATACATCCTGGTAATTTTGACCTACGAGCTGTTTTACTTGCCTCATGCATCTTTGCAACTCTGTTATGACAGAACACGTGCGTTTTGAAATCTAAACTTCAAAGGAAAATCTATTTTCTCTCATCCACATTCTCTTTGCATAGTTTCAAAATCTCTCCCAAGCATTTGTCACTAAGACTTGCTAACAGAGGATTAAAATCAGAAAGAAGCACAGATGCACAAAGGTGATTACAATAGTTCACAACTTAGGGTTCATTTTTTTAAAACCTTGTAACTCAAAAGCCATTAGATTGTCACCCTCTAAGAGCAGAGACTGTTTCTTGTGTGTCTTCATGCCTCACAACATCTAGTGCAATGTCTTGCACAATTTAGACACCCAGTCAATGCTTCTCACATAAATGAATTTTAAAAGGCTAGAGTCAAAATTCATTTTGAGATTTTGCGATATCACATTTTGAGGTAGATAAGAGTTTCAAAAGAATAAAATAACTTACTTATAGATTTATACTTAGATGAAATTATTTATAAGGACAATATTATTTATGAGGATAGGGTAACTGTTACAAGATGCATAAGTTATTTGAACTCTTTCTGCATTCACAAATATTTGTCCTTTATAACAGTAATGCTACTGATGATAATAATAGCAATAACTTATATATCATATGTGCATTCTACAAAGTTCTCCATATATATAAAACCATTTAATCTTGATATATTTTGGATTTATATTGTGAGTCATTGTTTTCCCATGTAAGAACATGATTAAGAGCAAATAACGCTTTCGGAAATGCCTTAGAGTTTTCACTTTCATCAGCGTAGCACACAAGATATTCCAAAGAATCCTTTTACTACAAAACAAATAGATCTTCCACAATATAAATTTTTATTAAATTGCTGAAATGATGGTAGAAATGATGGTATCTCCAAAGAGCCACCTCACCACCGTGGGAGGCTAAGGAAACTAAAATCTGGGTCTGCAGTAATAATCACCTACAAAGTGTGAAATTGAATGGAGAGTAAATATCACTGTGAGCTTTGTCATCTGGAAAATGAACCATGGACAGCAGTTGGCAAACTCAGACTAAGACTCCTGGATTAAAATTAAAGTTTCCCCTAGGTCTTGACTGAAACACACAAATTACTCCAGGAAAACTGCAACCTCAATTTAGATTTTCCAGTGACTGTTATAATATCAACAAAGTAGGAATTCACAATAAAGGGTTCAAAACCGAAATGCATATACACTAAGGGGAAACTAACCAAGAGTGAGAGTCAACAGGAAAAACAATTACTTGGATATTGGAATTATTAATACAGAATACATTATATAAGTATGTATGAAATGTTTAAATAAATAAAAGATGGAATGACAGTAAAAGTAAAGAACTATCAACAATGACTGTTATGAACTTTATAATGAACATATAGAACTTTTATAAAAGCCAACTGTCGTTTAAATCAAAAGATAAGTTAATTTAATCTTTTAGTTAACTAAGAGAACAGACACAGATGAAGAATAATAAAGTAGAAAAATGGAAGAAATCTCTTAAGAAATTACTCATACTACATCGCAAGGAAAGCTAGAGTTAAAATTTTATATGTATCCAGAGTGAAGAAAGAGATGATTTTCAAAACAGAAAATAGCAAATAACTTAGAATTTGAATATAGAAAATTATCATTCAAGAACAAAGGATTAATCAAGACCTGCTTCTAATTTCTTTCAAAAAAAACTGAGGAAGCACACTACTTAATTAAAGAAAACTAAGATACAAAAAAATTTAAAAATAAATGTTTTCATTAAAATTTGTATAAATATCTTTCATGATATTGATATTTATTTCACAAAATTTTGTAACTATTTACTAAAAGAATCTTTAAAATCAGGAATAAAACTTTCTTAACATGACAAAAACTGTCCAACTCATATATATAGAAACACTATTCTTTGTGATGAAACATTTTACAAGAATTCCTTTTTAAGATTAGAGAAAGACAATTATGTCCACTATCCTTTGAATAATATGCTGAGGTCCTAGAGCAAAAACAGATGAACAACAACAAAATAGGGATCGGGATGCAGAAACATAGCTATCATTATGTTATTCACAGATGCTATAATGGTCTGATAAATGTTTGGAAAGTTGTCTGGTTATTATATTTCATTTCTAGACTTTCAGCAAATTTTGAGAAAACAGAAATAAAAATAATTAAAAATAAGAAGAAAAAAACTTCATAAGATACTAAATGATAAACTTAAAAATGTCATACAAGCCTGAATTAGGAAAGTTAGAAAATTGTTCTTGAAATGCATAAAATGAGAGGACAAAACATGTTTATGTATATATAATATACATATCATATATGTAAAAAAATTTATACAATCATAGAAATACGAATCCACCCCCAAACTGATCTCAGATTCTACAAGCCTTTAATCAGAATCTCAACATGTTTTTGTAATGAACTGCACAAGCTGATTCTAGAAATTTTATGTAAGAATGGATACAGTCCTGGATAGATAAATAAAAGTAGGGAGGTCTCTCCTTCCAGATACCAAGATTACCATGCACAATTCTAAATTGTTAAGATATGTTCTATTGGTACAGGTATACACAAATTGATGAATGGAACAGATTATAGAGCTGTGACACAAAGAGCCACTATGTTTAGAAATTCATTAAATGACAGAAGTAGAGAGCAGGTCAATAGTGAAAGGATATACTTTCCCAAAATTTATATTTCATAATTGGTTATCCATAATTTAAAAAAATTAATTAACCTTTTCTTCACATAATAAGTAAACAAAATCAATGCCAGATGAAGTTAAGAGTTTAAAATTAGAGAGTTTAAAATGCAAGTCAAACTTTAAAAATTTCATAATCATATCTAGGAAAATATTTTTATGATTTCAGGGTTTGTAGGTGTACCTTAAAGAAGCACAAAGGATTGTGGGAAAGATGGACAAATTTAATTATGTCATATATGATATTTTATTACAAGAAAGTTTCAATAAAGAAAGTAAAAAAACAAGGCAGAAATTGAGAAAAAATATTTGCAACCTACATAAGCAAGAAAAATTAAAAACGTGGATACATAAGCAAAATACGAATAGCCCAGTAGAAAACTGAACAAAAAAATTGGGGGGAATTTATAAAAAAGGAAATACTAAAGGTTCATAAATGTATTAAAAATTGGTCAAAAGTAAGCCATAGTTTTATACCAACTAGATTGATAAAATAATCTTCATAATATCCAGTGATGATGTGGATCAATAGAAAATCTTACGCATCATTTGTGAAAGTATGAATTGATTTAGCAACTAAGGAAAACAATCTTATAAATTATAAGTTAACATACCAAAACACAACAAATCCCTAATATTGATACTAATATCTATAAACAATAAAATTTGTAAATAATTTGTGATTAATAAAAAATGCAAAATTATTCTGCAATCCAATAAACTACAGGTAAAACATCACATAAGAGAATCTTAGAAATATGAACAGTGAGAAAAAAGCTGCAAAGACTATACACTTTTTATAGCCTTCAAAATAATGCAAAATTTAATGCTATCGTTTTTAAGATTATAAACATATGTGATTGATCTCTCTTTGGAAAATGGAAAATGATGAATACAAGATTCATGACAGTGATTACTTCAAGGGGTGAAGGAGCGTAATAGGATATCAAAGGAGACATGAGTATGTGAAATATGTTCTAATTCTTAAACTGATCAGGAGAATCAGAGTTATCCAACTTAGCATATAATGCTTTATATCATTGCATACATCAAATATTATATAGTAAATTGTTAAGCCAGAAAATATCATGTTAAGACAAAAGATATGATGTCAAAGTCTCTAAAACTATTCTATCATAGGTGTAAAAACTGTCTTAATTGTAGTAAAATAGTAACTTTACAATAAATAGAGAATTATAATTGAGGTTATTGTTAACTCTTCTCTGTGCCATTAAAATTTTTCATCATTTAAAAAAATACGCATACACCTGTAATCCTAGCTCTCTGGGAGGCCGAGGCAGGTGGATTGTTTGAGCTCAGGAGTTCAAAACCAGCCTGAGCAAGAGCAAAACCCTGTCTCTACTAAAATTAGAAAGAAATTAATTGGACAACTAAAAATATATAGAAAAAATTAGCCGAGCATGGTGGCGCATGCCTGTAGTCCAAGCTACTCAGGAGGCTGAGGTAGGAGGATCGCTTGAGCCCAGAAGTTTGAGGTTGCTGTGAGCTAGGATGATGCCACGGCACTCTATCCCGGGCAAGACAGTGAGACTGTGTCTTAAAAAAAAAAAAAAAAAAAGTTTAAAAATTTTTAGTTATTATGGATACTGTTGTGTATCTTTATAGGGTATATGAGATGTTTTGATACAGGCATACAATGTGAATTAATCAAATAAGGGTACTTGGAATATCCATCTCCTCA
>CAUYSK010018512.1:0-23505 GCA_963575035.1 Avahi laniger
AGCTAAAAATATATAGAAAAAATTAGCCGGGCATGGTGGCGCATGCCTGTAGTCCCAGCTACTTGGGAGGCTGAGGCAGAAGGATCGCTTGAGCCCAGGAGTCTGAGGTTGCTGTGAGCTAGGCTGACGCCACGGCACTCACTCTAGCCCGGGCAACACAGTGAGATTCTGTCTCAAAAAAAAAAAAAAAAATAATAATAATTCATTATATATTTCAAAATAGCTAGAAGAGAAGAAATGTAATATTCCCAACACGCAGAAAAGATAAATGTTTGAGGTGATGGATATCCCAATTACCCTGACTTGATCATTATACATTGCATCAAATTTTTTGTATCAATACAAAAAATACATTAAAAAAGAAATGGACAAGAGAATCTCTACTTTGAGGAATCTATAATGACATCAACACCGTAGAATTCCCCTTGTTTTTTTTTTTAAACTTAGTAAATGGATTGCAAAGTTCTCTAGACAATTTGACTACTTTCCTAGAGATTTATGAATAATATCCAAGCTACTGTTCTCTAGGATACATCTAGAATAACTTATATCTCATTACATGAGATAAGTCATTGTTGACTGGTTTCACTAAGTATTTAAGTGTAACATTAAGAAGCCTGGCTCCGTGCGATAAAATTAGCCAGGCATGAGGTTGCTGCTACTTGGGAGGCTAAGGTGGGAGATGGCTTGAGCCCAGGAGTTTGAGTTTGCTGTGAGCTGTGATGATGCCACTGCACTCTACCCAGGACATAGAGTGAAACTCTGTCTCAAAAAAAAAAAAAAAAGTAAAGTATTTATGAATCCATAGTTTACAAATTACCACTACCAATCTTTTGGTTCATTTACTTCTAACCATCTCTCTTTCTGTCTCTCTCTGTCTCTCTCTCTCTCTCTGCATTCTAGCCCAGGCGACAGAGTGAGAGAGCGAGACCTTATCTCAAAAAAAAAAAAAAAAAAAAAAAGGCCTGTTTGCTGTGAGTAATGAAAGCAGCTCCCAGCAGAAGACATATACTTCTTTCTGGAGACCTCTATAACAGTAAAATATTGTATTAAGGAAGTCATAGTCTAATTGAGTGACAGACATGATTGCCAGCAATTATGATGCAATGCAATAAATGGTGTAGTAGCAGGGTGAGCACAGGGTGTTCTGGCTGCACAAGCTGGTGCACTGAAATCAGCTTTGGGAGTTTGGGGCTGGGAGCCTAAGAGGAGAAATCAGTTTCTTTAACGTAATAATAGTCACCATTTAATGAGCTCTTTTGCTCAAAACAGCTCAAGGGAGCAAAGTGAGGCCCAGAGGCAAGCACACAGCTAGACCCCAGGTCCAGGCCCACTAGCCATGTGCTCAGTGACAGGGCCGCGGCTCTGGGTGAGGCCCTGACAGAGCACTGAGGCAGCTCTGCAAGTCACAGGTGACCTGTCCGTCAGAGGAAATGAAGAAATCAGTTCCGGCTTTGTGTTACTAATTATTAGGCAGCTCCTGTAACTATGGTTTATTGGTTTATTTAGTTTTTTCTTCTAGGAAACCAACCAGATATGAATAACACTTCCTTCTACAAATCTTTCTTGTGGCTCATTCATAGACTGAGCAAGAAAATATATTTATGCTAAATGGTGGATAATGGCATATGTCCTCACAAGTATATGTCAAATGATTGTAGTGACAGAATTATGTGTGTAGGTACCTGTCCAGTGTGTCTCTATCTTGGAAATCTATGGTTGTATAGTCTGGATTTCATTTATTTATTTTTAGAGACAAGGTCTCTCTTTGTCGCCCAGGCTGGAGTTCAGTGGCAAGATCATAGCTCACTGCAGCTTTGAACTCCTGGGTTCAAGTGATCCTCTCACCTCAGTCTCCCGAGTAGCTGGGACTAGAGGTGCATGCTAAGTTTTTTATATTTTTGTGGAGACCGGGTCTCCTTATGTTGCCCAGGCTGGTTTCGAACTTCTGTCATCAGGCAATCCTCCCACCTTGGCTTCCCAAAATGCTGGGATTACAGGCATGAGCTACCATGCCCAGCCTAGTCTGGAGTTTAAACCTACTTTTCAGATTACCCAGGTTATACCATTTCCTTTTCAATAATAATTTTGGAGCATCATTTATTTTCTTTCATATAAAAATTTATTTTTAAAAGATACTGTGGATGAAACTGGAGACCATTATCTTAAGTGACATCTCAGACACAGAAAGACAAATACCCCGTATTCTCACTTATAAGTGAGAGCTAAATAATGTGTGTACACGGAAGCAGAGTGTGGAATGATGGACAACAGAGAGTTGGGAGGTGGATGATGGGAGGAGGTTGCTTGGTGGGTACAATGTTTGCTGCTCCAGTGATGGATGCACTGAAGGCCTTGAAGTCACCACAAAGCAGTATATCAATGCAACAAAATTTCACTTGTACTCCATGAACATATACAAATGAATATAAATAAAAAATTTGTATTAATACAGTCACATGAATAGGTCCAATGAGAAAATTGATATAATCAATGCAAGAGAAAAGAAACAGACATTAGATACAATTCAGTATTCCTTCTTGGGTGGACGCACTGGCTCACACCTATAATCCTATCAGTCTGGGAGGCCGAGACCGGAGGATCGCTTGAGCCCAGGAGGTTGAGGCTGCAGTGAGCTAAGATGATGTCACAGCACTCTAGCCTGGGTGACAAAAAAGATAATGGGAAGACAGCCTATCTGCCATTAAAATAAGCATTAAATGAGCATGCAAAATGAAGACTTATAGTGAGGGGTAAATAATTGGTCTGGTCATCTTCAGCTGCATTTTGGGAGAAAAGCAAAGAAAATTTGCAATGTCATTCAATAGTTTTACTGTTAGTATTGATATTTGTGTTACTGTTTTATACTTTTTTGTATTGTCAAACAAAAGAAATAAGTGATTATGCTAACTTTTTTTTTTCATGGCCCTAGTATTCTCATGATTATGCTAACTTTGTTAAGAATCCAACATTTTTATTTAAAGTGATAATTGGATGTTTCATTGAAGTAGAGAGAAAGGAAAATACAATTATAATTTGGAAGAAGAATAAAAAAATTGAAGTAGGTATGAAGTAATGTGAGAATGAAGTTGGAAATATTAATATAAACTAATAACATTTAACAAAATGTTAAGTAATCTCTAATGAATCATCTTAGCTTTGTTCCATGAAATGGTCAAGGAACAATAATATTCTACCACGAAGCTGATGGCGTGCACTCCTACTGTCTAAACTTGGGAGTCTAACACTGTTTTTCACGTAACAGAAGCCACCATGCCTTGGAAAAATGGCTGATTCTACATCTCGTAATGGAAAGGCACAGGTAAGTCCTGCAACCTTTTGTCGGGCTAGAAAGCAAGGATGCTTTTTAAAAATAATAATGTTGCATGGAAGAATACAGAAGCCAGCTTAATGAAACACTCATTAGACTAAATTCTGTCAATTTGTGTATCGAAAAGAAAATGATAACTATGGTTAGTTGAAATGCCTTAAGGACTGAAAAGCCCATAATGATAGCAAAAATGGGAAAAGTTGACAAATTGTGCTAAAGAAGTTGAATATAATCAAATCTTGTTACTCACCCTATTTTCATGTTAGTACTATTGACTTATTTATTGAATCAATGCAGAATACTAAATTCAGTAAATATCAAGTATGTTAGTTTTAACTTTACACTGAGGAAAGTAATTCTTTAACTCTTAGGCCGTAACTGCCTTCCTGTGTCTATACTGGTATGAACTGATTTTTTGTAGGGACAAAATTATTTGTGTGTGCAGGCACCTGTCCAGCATATCCCTGCCTGCCTTAGGAATCTAATACTGGGAGTTTCGGTTACAGCTCAAAATGCCGTTTTAGTGAGTCATCTTAGGAAAATTAGAGATGGGAGATATTTGAATTATTGTAGTCTTGGATTTTTATGTATTGATCACTTAAGTTTTAAAAGCTAGTTCATAACCCTGGTGGTATTTTGTGTAAGTCTATAGCAGGCTGTCCAATAGAACTTTCCATGATGATGAAAATGCTCTGTATCTACACTGACCAATATAGTAGCCATTAGTCACATGTAGCTAATGGTTATTGAGCACTTGAAACGTGGCAAGTATGACCAAGAAACTGAATTTTTAATTTAATTTAAATCAATTTAAATTTAAAGTAGACACATGTGGCTAGTGACTACTGTATTGGACGGTATAGATTTAGATTTTAAGCCTCCTTTTAATTAGAAAGAATAACTTTAGGTTTACCAAGTGATGCAAATTCCTTCTCACCAGTTTTGGAATATTGACCATTTCCTTTCATTTTCTTTTTTTTTTTTTTTCCCCACATCCACAGCCCCAAAGATGAAGATCTATGTTGAAAAACTTTACGATTTTAATTTATTGTTTGAATGGTTAATATATTCATAGCATTTTAAAATATTAAAATAACAAAAAGGTTTACAGTAAGAATTCTTTCCCACCTTAAGCCCCAGCTACCCAGGTCTCTTCACTATGGGTGTGACGTTAGTTTTTTATGTTTCCCAGAGATACTTTATGCATATACAATAATGTCAGCACATCAGCATTGTACACAAGGCTTTTTTTTTCTGTTAACATACTTCAGGGATCACTCCATATCAGTTATCAACAGCGTTCTTCCTATGACTGTAGTGTTAATTTAAGAATCTATTTGAAAGGACACCTGAAGGTGGCTTGTCTGCCATCTTGACAAATGACGAGATAGCTTGCATGTGAAATGTTAAGAATCCTAATTGCACAAATAGGTAACGATAGCAGCAGGTAGAGTCTATGGCAGCCCCTGCTCGGTGCACCCTGCCCCTATGGCGGAGGCCCACATTTCAAAATGCCTAGTCCTTTTTTTTTTTCATTTGTTTGAGATGGGAGTCTCACTATGTTGCCCACACTGATCTCAAACTCCTGGCCTCAAACAATTCTCTGTTCTCAGTTTTAGTAGCTGGGATTACAGGTGCATGCCACTGCACCTGGCTTCCTTTTTCTTTTAAACTTATATTTTGGACTCAAATCTAACTACCTTGTGTGAAGTGACCCTAGATATTAAATGTTATATTATTAATATAATAACACTAAATATGACTTTTTTTTAAAAAAAGCACAATTTTCAATAATATGTGATATGGTTTGGATGTTTGGCCCCTCCAAATCTCATGTTGAAATTTGATCCCGGACGTTGGAGGTGGGGCCTGGCGCGAGGTGTTTGGATTGTGGGGGGCAGATCCCTCATGAATGGCTTGGTGCCCTACCCAAGATAATGAGTGAGTTCTGACTTTATTAGTTCACATGAGAGCTGGTTGTTTAAAAGAGGCTGGCCTCACCTCCTCCCTCTCTTACTCCTGCTCTCACCATGTGACACGCCTGTTCCCCCTTCCTCCTTGATTGGAAGCTCCCTGAAGCCCTCCCCAGGAGCAGATGCTGGTGATGTACTTCTTATATAGTCTGCAGAACTGTGAGCCAAATAAACCTCTTTTCTGTATAAATTACCCAGTGTCAGGTATTCCTTTATAGCAACATAAAATGGACTAACACAGTATGTGAGCCCCTTTAGTAGGTTTCCATTGCACAAAGAATAAAATTCAAACTTCTCACCAAGGCCCACCAGGCTTTGCATGACCTGGCTCCAGACTTCTCCCTAGTCACTAGGCTCCAGCCACATAGGCCTCTTACCACAGCCAGTGCTTCCTGGCCCAGGGGCTGTGCACTCTCCCTTCTCCCAGTCTGGCATGCTCCTTCCTGAGCTCTTCCTGTGTGGCTCTCTACTTCATCCTCCAACCTCAGCTTAAATGTCACCTCCTCATGGATGTCTTCCCTGAGTGTGCCATCTGTGGTGCTCCTCTACCCAGTCCCCACACTGCCACTTCATTCATAGCGCTCACTGTAATCTGCAATTATTTTACTTACTTGTTCTCTCTCCCACTGAAATCTAAGACCCCTGAGAATAGGAACTTGAACTGTCTTCACTGGTGTATCCCCAGGGTCTAAGCCAGTGCTTGGCACATAGGTGGTGTACAACTAGTGTTTGCTAAAACAAAATGTTGAATAAGCAAATATTGAATGCATTTCAAATATAGAGCCCAGAACTTGGGAGAATTTGGATAAATTCCATACCTTTCCAATAGTCTCTCATAAATGAATAAACATAGTGAATTACTTTCATAAAAACACTGTTTTTATCTGAGATTTTTGATTTCATTAACATCTATCTGGAGTCCTGTTTACTTCTGTAAGTCAGAGACATTCAGTGTGTTTGAATCACGGGAGCTGTTTGCCTCTGCTACGCTCTGCCATTTAGGAAGTGATGCTGCTTATACCATGATGGTATGTGCTCTTCATCTCACAATCTTTTTGAGTCACTAAGTTGACACATATTGGTTTCTGGGTCACCAATTATTAGTCAAGTGCTTACTTCATCATTACTGAGAAATATACATTTGTTGGTGCTTTAAAGTTTGTAAAAAAATTTTATTGATGTCAATTTATTTGATCTTCCCAACCCCCCTACTGTAAAGCATCTTATGGCCATTTTATTGGTGAGGTTACTGGAGCTCAGGAGAGATTAAACTTTGCTGGTAAAATTCTTCTCTAAAAAATGTATAGAGCCTTTTAAGGAAACAATACATGTGCAAAACCAAAGACATGGTTACAGAGTAATATAAACACATGGAAATTAATTACAGAGATATAAACCGATACCAAGGAGATTGTGAATTGTATATAGCCTAATGAGATCTATTGTAAAGTGTAGGAAGAGATGTTTAACAGGATTTGGAAAGAAACTAGATTTGAAGAATCAGAAACAAGAGGGGTCAGAGCCTTCCAGACAGAGAAAATGGGCTATGCAAAGACATGTGGGTAGGTAGTGTCACTGGAGAATGTGGGCAAAAAATTAGCTTAAGAAAAATAGAGGGGTCCCATCAGGAAATACCAAAAGACGAGGATGCTAAGATTAGGAGTGCCCCTATTGGTGAGAGGCCTTGGATGTCAAGGGGAGCTTGAGTTTTATTTGACAGGTGTTAGCGAGTTGATAAATGCTCATACAAATAAAATATTAGGAAAACAAAGTTTGGTGACTTTTGTGGCAACTCCATATAGAATGAACTGTAGCAGGAGAGTGTGATGGAGGACTACTGCAGCAATCCTGGCGTGAGATGAGGCAGTCATCCACTAAGTGGAAAGTGAGGGAATCAGAAGAAAGCAGACCTCCCACAGAAAGCTCATCCTGATTGGAGGGCGGAGTCAGAACGGAGGAGCACAGGAAAGAGTGAAGAATGACGGGAGGTTTCCAGCCTGTTGAATTGGGCTGATTGTGGTGCAATAAACACGCGATTTACAAAGAGAAGCCTTTTGCCTGAGGTGGCCAAGGACAGAGAGATGGGGATAAGGAGGAGCCGAGCTTTTGAAATGCAAAGCTGAAGGTGGTGTGAGGGTGTTGAGTCTCAAACCCATAGGCAACTGGAGAAACACGTCTGAAAAGAAGGTGAGAAGTCAGAGTTTACATTTTGTCATCTTGATTAACCTCTGACTGTCTTTCCCAACTCTGCACACTTGCTTCCCAGCCTCAAATACACTTTTCTTGGGAATTCACTATTGGGAAGAATTCACATTTTAGATCTGGCTATTTCCCTGTGAACTTTCTCTGTGGTAGCATAAAAAAAGAAAAGGAAAAGGAAAAGATTCAAAAATTCCATGAAGGGCCAGGCACGGAGGCTCATGCCTGTAATCCAAGCACTCTGGGAGGCGTAGGCTGAGGATGGCTTGAGCTCAGAAGTTCCAGACCAGCCTGAGCAAGAGCGAGACCCTGTCTCTACTAAAAATAGAAAGACATTAGCCAGGCACCTAAAAATAGAAAAAATTGGCTGCCCATGGTGGTGCGTGCCTGTAGTACCAGCTACCCAGGAGGCTGAGGCAGGAGGATCTCTTGAGCCCAGGAGTTTGAGGTTGCTGTGAGCTAGGCTGATGCTACAGCATTCTAGCTGGGGCAACAGAGCAAGACTCTGTCTCTAAAAAAAAAAAAAAAAACAACAAACCCATGACTGCTGCTTTTCACCCTGAAATGATTATTTAGAAGTTACTTTGGTTTTTAAAAGTTAATATTCATTACTTTCAAATTTAAAATCCTAAGCTTTGACATTAAACATATCCATTTTATTATTCTATTTATAAATCTAACAAATTGGTGTCTGATCCACTTGGTTAATCATTTTAAACTGCATTTATTATTAATAATTTTCTAATTAATAAACTTTTCAAATTAGGGTTAGGGTTAGGGTTATTATTAGTCATTCTCACTAATAATAATAAAATTAAATGAATATATATTGTGAGCTATAATTTCTCTTTAAAGTTCCAAAATAGAGTATAAACTTTTAAAAGATTTTTAAATCAAAACCAAACGTCTAAATCAGTTATACAGTTTAAATCAGCATTGCAGCCAGGAGTGGTGGTGGCTCACGCCTGTAATCCCAGCACTTTGAAAGGCGGAGGTGGGAGGATCACTTGAAGCCAGGAGTTTAAGACCAGCCTGAGCAACAAAGTGAGACCCTGTCTGTAAAAAGAAAAAGAAATTAGCCAGGCGTTGTGGCACATGCCTGTAATCCTAGCTACTCAGCAGGCTGAGGCAGGAGGATTGCCTGAGCCATTAAGTTGAAGGCTGCAGTGAGCTATGATTGTACCACTGAACTCCAGCCTGGGCAGTAGAGCAAGACCCTATCTCAAAACAAAACAAACAAACAAAAAGATCAGCATTGCAAGGTTAATTTTTAGATACTTTATTAAATATTTTAGACATAAAAGTATGTCTAAGAAATACTATTAAACATTAGAAGTATTCAAAATATCAAATATTGGAGGCATTTAGAATGTCAAATATATAGATTCCTTAATACAAAAAAAAAATCATGAAGTTTGATTTCCTTCATTATCTCAAGCAAATCTCCAAAGATCTTCCCTAGAAATGTTTAGGTTTACCTTCTTGTCTAGAAGGTTTCTCTATGGTCAGAGGGTGCCTTGGCTTCTACATCTTGGACTCTTGTCTTCTCTCTACTGGCATCCCAAAGGAAAGGGGTGCAACTCTCTGCAAGTTCTGCACCTTCTTTCCCGCCACCCCCTTGAGGCTGGTTCCTTCCCTCGCTCAGATCCCAGAGAGCTCAGAAGGCCTCTGGAGGGCCTAAACTCCCACCCAGGGACCTGTCCTAGGCCAGGTCTACTTGGTGATCCACTGCAGCCTGAACCTCTTCCAGCCTTCATCAACCTGCGGCGGGGAGAAAAGCTATAAGATTAAAATCAGTCAACAGAACTTCTCTTAGGAGAAAGAGCTATCTTTAGCTGAAGAACTGGACTTAGCAAAGCAATTTCATGGGCCATTTTGATTGTCAAAAACCAGTCCTGAGGGGACAGCAGGAGTAGGGGACAGTTAGGAGTCAAATGGCTTAACACAATGAAGAATAGATTTCCATCCCTAGAGGTCAATCTGAGAGGGAAGGGGAGAAAATTACAGTCAATGGGAGGGAGGGTTGCCAGGCTCTTAGGGTAAGGTAGGTGGATGAGCTCTATGGGAGGGACACGTGCCGGTCCCCGGTGACACGCGTGTTGCACGCCCATTCCAATTTGTTCTGCGCTGTGTCCCGCCTGTCATGGCCGTAATGGTGTCCGATGAAAATTAATCTGAGAGTGAGGTGCTGTGACTGATCAGAGCCAGAGGAGACCTGAGGTAGAGAGAGCACAGTTGGGAGCCACTCACAATGGACCAGGAATGAAGACTTCGCTGTGGCATCAACTAGAATGGTACGGAGATGACAGATGGAAGAGAGCGGCGGGGACATCAGCTAGAGCAGGACCTGGAGCCACCGTGACAGAGAATGACAGGACCATTCCCAGGAGGAAGGAAGTCAGAAACTCGGGGCGGGCGGGCAGGAGGAATGAGCGGGCAGAGAACGTGAGTAGCCACCTTGCACACCACATGCCGGGACCCTCGGGTGGAATTGTGGCTGGAAGTTACGCCACAGCGGTGATGTCTGGGCCAGTGTGAACGGGGTAAGTTTCTGAGGGACTGAATTTAGAGAGAAAAGAGTGGACTGCACACAACAGGACGGCTTGAGAGCTCTGATCATCAGAATTTGGGAGATGGGGAAGGGGAAGAGGGACCCTGAGGAAAACTGAAAGAAATGGCGTGAAAGAGAGAACTTGGGTATTCCCAAATTGTAGAGACCTAAGAAACAGAATAAGTTAATTTATCCCAAACATATATAAAATATGCAATTCAGTTTAGTTCATTAGTGTAACAGAAGAAATGGCTTGGGGAAAAAAAATGGCAAAAATGCCTACTCCTTTTGGAGAACCAGGACCTGCACCCCTGCCTCAGGCCAGTGGTCAGGAAAGGCAGGGGAATGTCTTTTGTTCTTTGTGCCACAGGAGATGGCTCAAGGCTGTTGTCACCCTGAGGGTTTGTCAAAATACAGATTACTGGGCCCCACCCCTGGAGTTTCTGATTCAGCAGGTGGGGGGGGCGCGGGCAGGGCCTGAGACTGGGCATTTCTAACAATTCCCCTTGTAATGCTGGTGGTTTGAGCCAGAGGCTGCCCTTGGGAGCCACTGCCCTGGCTGATGGCTGGTCGGGTGAGGGTGGGACTGCGGTGCGGAGGCCCAGAACAAACAGTGCCGTCCTTCCCCTTCCTTCTCTGCAGTCCTCAGGGCCTCAGCACTGAAGTTCCGTTGCTTCCTCTGTGGTCTTTTCATTGCAATTTAACAACTGCCATGGCACCTTCCAGCCCTAAAAATTTGTTAAAAGGGCTGCGGCTTCTGGAAATTGTGCTGGAGTGGAGGTAGAGGGGGAAACACGCACGGCCCAAACTTTCCCCCACTGCCCCCATTCCCTCACCCCACCTCCCCTGCGCAGCCCCCACCCTGTGCTTCTGATAATAACAGATAAATGTTAAAGTTTCTAGTTTCTATTTGTCCGCTACAGAGAGGTCTCCAGCAAGAATTTGGAAATAAGGCTCAGCTCTTAAATTATGAAATCCACACTCAAAGGATCAAAGCAGAGGCTGAAAGGATGGCCTCTGCTAACAGGCCTCTTCTGTAAATTCATTAAAGGATTAATGAGTGAGAAGCACCCAAGCCAGGGTGGGGAGCGACATTGGGTTGGCCAGGGGAGTAAACAGGGAATCCCAGAGGCTAGCGTTGGTGGTGACTTTCCAGACTTAAGCTAGGGAAGAGGGAACATGAATGAACAGTCTTCTGGTACCATGAGCCCATTGGCAGGCCCATTCTTGATGTGCAGAGGCATCGAATTTTTTTTATCCTGATTCCACTAGCTGTTTGGTTTATCTCGCTTCCATTGTTCTGATTTTCACTCATCTCCATGGATAGGTCTGTTTGCAGGGAAAAAATGCACTAGTCTCTGACACTCCAGTATTACAGTCTTAGGAAAGTTACAGTTCTTATTGAAATTAATCTGTTCATAGTCTGACTTTATACATTTTTCAAGAAGATAGTTAATTTGAGTCTGCTACTAAGAGATGGATCTGTTCTTAGCATGCTGATGAAGCGGATTTCAGGTCCAGGTTGAGTACCAGGCCCTGGACTGGCAAATTCACCCAGGGACCGTCTTAGGAAGACTGACTGCTAGTCTGCCTGGTTATTCCCCGGGACATGTAAGCACAGGGTAGGAGGACAGGCCGCTGCAATCCACCTTGAGGGTTCAGAGGAGAATTCTTGGAGATAATAGCATCTGACTTTTATCTTAGAGGGTGAGTAAGAGTTTGCAGGTAAAGAGAGCTGGGCAGGGCATTCCCGGCATAACCCAGGGCACAGAGAAGAGGATTAGCATGGCAAGTTGTCGGAGGGTGGCTGAGAGATAGACAGGGGTCAAATCAAGGAAAGCCAAGAGTCTCATGGGTGAGAGGGAGTCATTCAAGTTTTTTAAGCAGGAGAGTGACAGGGAAGATTTGGATTTATCACTCCAGCTCTAGGATGGAATATGGTTTGAAGAAGGAGCTGGTCCAGAGGCAGTTAGGTTATAGTGCAGAAGAAAGATGGTGAGCTCTGAACTCTTACAGTGGAGAAGAAACATTACGTTTAGGAAGCAAACATCAGCAGGATTTGGTGTTTGGGCACAAAATGTTAACAGGAAGGGTAAGGAAGACAGGAGTCTAAGAGGATGCCCAGGTGCTGGTCTGGATGTCTGAGTGGATGGCAGGCCATGAACTCACATATGGACTACACAGTGAGTATCCCAGGGTTTGTTCTGTAGTATCTGGGGGGTGGGGTTAAGTAGAGTGAAAATAATGATGTTAGTTTAAAAAATGTTAATTCTGAAGTATCTGTGGGATTTCCAAGTGGAGATGTGCAGCATTCAGTTATATAAGGTTGCTCGGAGGGGAAGTCAGTGCTAGACATGAAGACTTGTAAGTGACCCACACAGAGGAGTTAGTTAACAATCTGAGATTGGACGAGGTTGCCCAGGTAGGACAGAGAAGCACAATGATCCAAGGAAAAATCCCTGGGCAACAACTTTTAGGGGATAAGCAGAGGACAAACCCACGAAGAGACACGCAAGTCCTGATACTGGAGAGGGAGCAGCAGAATTGAAGAGTTGCATGAGCCAAGGAACAGTTTCCAGAAGGAAGATGCAACAACTCCAGGAAATTAGGACTTTAAAGTGTCCATTGGATTCTGCACAAAGGGAGTCTTCAGTAATCCTGGTGATGGTCGTCCCAGGGCTTGATGGGAAGTGATGGACTGAGCAATGGATGGGAGTGGAGGAAGAGAAGGAGCTGAGTGTGGATCATTCTTTCACAGAGCTGGCTGAGATGGTGATCCATCCTGACATGCTGGTGTAGACAGTCATTTCTGTGGGCCTCCCTTTCTCTCTGCCTTCCCTCTTGCCTGGGAGCTAAGCAATTAGGAACAAGAACCCTAAGGTAGGCAGGAAGAACTCCTGAGGCCAACGCTGGTAAAGGAGCCCAAGGTGCAGCCTCTTCCTAACATCACTCCACTTCCACTGGAAACCTCTGATCTTCTCCATCTTTGACTTCCCTCCACTGGTGGATGGTGGATGTCAGTCCTCCATTCCAACAAAGGTCCCTCCTCATAGGGGACCAACAACTCAGGGGGCTTCCCATAAGTGTTTATAGCTCTCAGTGATGCAGTCTGGCTCGGAAGAAGAGAAAGACCATCTTCCCACCCTTGAACTCAACATGTTTTCCTGAGCCCCTTCCCCTTCCTTTAGAGATGGAAAGTAAAGGTGGTGCCTCTGCTCTGATTTCCTCGTATCTTGTCTAGTCCCCCGGTATCTAGGGTCTGGAGAGCCAGCGTTTTATGGAGTGTGAGATTTCCCATCATTCCCAAGGGGCCCCGGCTTGCTCTTGCTTGGCCCCACCGGACACTGTATCTCTGAAGGAGAGATGGAAGATGAAGCTTGGGACTCATTCAAAGTGCAGTCCTCAAACGTCTGAGTGAAGGGAAGCCCCAGAGATTCTTTCCCACCCAAGTCAAGTTTGAACTCAATTAAAATAGTGTGTACAATTCTTCTGAAGGAAGGCTGGTCTTTCACCTAGACTCCCCCCAAGCTCTTAGAAGCAGAGAAGAATGAGGAGAAATCAGGCCCCCTCCCTTCACCACTGTTGGGTCCTTCCCACCCTGCTCCAGGTCTCAGCCAACGTCCAAAGGCCTCCTCACCCACAGGAAGCTGGCTCTGTACAGAGGAGGGCATCTGCTGAGTCTACAGTCATGAGCTGACCCTGGAAGTTCTGTCCAGGCTGAGTGGTCTTACCAGTTATCCAGGCTCTTTTTAAGTTTACTTATTAAAGCTTTTCATAATTAAAAAAAATCTTGTTAGGAGAGAAGGCAAAAGAGTAGGAGGTCATGGAGGACACACAGATGCATTGATGGGTTTTTTGTTTTGAGTATGGAAGATTTGAGCAAGCCTGTGAGAAAAGAGTCAATGGACAAAGAGAGACTCAAAACAGAGGAGAGAAAAATTTAACAATGGGAGCAGATCCTGGAGGAGACAGGAGGACTACAACGGTCATGACCCTCAGAGGGACAGGCTCCAACAGGGAGAGAGGGACTCATCACTGAAGAACAGTGGATGCTGCTGCTACACAGAGTCAAGTGGAGTCAGTCATGAAACACATTCTTGGGGAGGTCATCTGTATTTTATTTTTATTTTGTTTTATTTTATTTTTTGAGACAGAGTCTTGCTCTGTTGCCTGGACTGGAGTGCAGTGGCGTCATCATAGCTCACAGCAACCTCAGACTCCTGGGCTCAAGCAATCCTGTCCCACCCTCCCGATTAGCTAGGACTATAGGCATACACATACCACCATGCTTAGCTAATTTTTAACATTTTTTTGTAGAGACAGGTCTTGAACTTGTGGCCTCCCAAAGTGCTAGGATTACAGACACAAACTACTGCACCCGGCTGTCATCTGAATGTTAAACAGATCCAAAGTCATTTAACAAACCATGGAATACTACTTGGTGAGAGGCGTTCACACCTATCATTAATTTAATCTTTACAGCAACCCTATGAGGTAGATATTGCTCTGATTTTGTAATAGGGAAAAGAGCTCGGAGAAGTTAAGCAACGTGTCCTGAGTCACACAGTTTACAAGAAGCAGACCCGGGGTTTGAATCCAGGCCTGTGTAGCACGTTTTGTTTGCATGACCCCATGTTACACCGTGCCGCCTGAGAGCAAAGGAGACGGAGTTGTGCTTGTCCTGGAAAGCCCCTGTGGGTGATATTAGGAGGCAGTGAATCTTTTAATCTTTGAAATCGCCACAGGGTATTATCTGTCTAGGTGTCTTGCTTGTCCTAAATTCCAGGTTTTCCAGTTTGTCTAGAAATCTGTCCAACTGTAGCAACAGTGCAGACCCACCTAGGGCCTCACAGTGTTAGGCAATAACCTGGTAAGAATTTGAATTAAAATGGGTAAACTCATTTTCTGATTATTTATCTTACACTCATTGTACAGTGCCTTTGTGATAGTTGGAAATATGGGAAGGGCTGGAGAAAATAATTGCAGCCTAAAGATTCTGATCCAGTAACCCTGACTCAATCCCATGAATGAATTGATCATCTATCAAATTGGTAATGATGGTTGCCTCTAGCGGGAGGGACCTAGGGGGTCATCCAGGGGGTATTGGCCTATGTACATGTTATTGAGTCAAATACATTTAAAATCCTGTCTCTATATGATGGTATAAACTTATTTTTTTTAAAAAAAACTTCCTTATTAAATGCAAAGTCCTCAGGTGACACAACCAAAAAATTAGGACTTTTGCTCACAGTTCTTCCCATTGAGGACAATAACTGGAAGAGTCATCAGACACTACGTGCTCTGTGCTCTACAGCTCAAAGTGTGTGAAGTCTTGGATTGACGTTCAGAGATCCCCATGGTACATACACCTGGCCTAAACATCTCTCTCCCATTAAGTCAGCACTTCCTGCATGGAGCAGGAGGGAAAGGTGGTGCAAAGAAGAAACCAAAGCTTTTTTCTTGGAACCCTGAGTGCTCCAGGAATTTGTGTCCAAGGAGGAAAGCAGTTTCCTGGGCTTTCGAGGTGGTTATATGGGTCTCTCCTAAAGTTTGCCCTGGAGTGCTTGTGATTAAAAGGTTGAGGACAGAGGGAAGGAGGAATTTAGAGATAAGAAAGAGTAAGGAGGCCCAGTGTACCAGGGGGAAGGCTTTTGAAAAAGTGTCTGGAAATGTTGGGAAACATGGCTAAAAAAGTAGATTGTAGCCAGTTTGGGAGAATTGTAAACCTCTCGAATCTCTTGCCTTTCCCGTGAAGTCTCTCAGAATTGGCCAGAGAGGGGGAAAGATTTTGCTTTCCTTTGCCTTGGAATTCTATCAGTCACCTTTCCTCTAACCTCAAATTTGTTTAAGAAAATCAGGCACTTTCTATGTGCTGGGCTCTTTTCTGGGTTTTAGGAATATTAGGGGCAAATAAGTAGGACAAGGCGGCTTTACTTTGTGATGCAAACTGAAAATAGCAAATATCAAGGGTTATAAGAAATGAAATTAAAATCAGAGTGCCAAGCTAGAGAGGGTGGGCAGGCCCCTTCAGATGGCCACCAAAGGCCTCTCTGCGGGGGTGGCGCTGGAGTGGGAGACCCGAGTGAGAAGGAACAGACAGCTGAAGACCGTGGGATGAGGATTCTCAGACGGAGGGAACTGCAACAGCAAGCTCTCCCTAAGGTGCGAAAGAGCTTTGAGTGTTTGAGAAACAGAAGGGACAGCGTGGCTGGAGTTAAGCAGTGAGGCGGAGAGGTGTCAGAGAGGAGGTTCGATGGGCTCTGGCTGGGGTGAGGACTTTGGGTTTTATCATAAGGGCAATTGGGAGCCATTGGAGGTTCCTAGGCAGGGGACCAATGTGGTCCTGTTTCTGCGGGGAAAGCTCTCTGGCTGTGATGCGGAGAAGAGGTTGTGTAGGGCAGAGAATGGAATCAGTTCAGGTGGGGGGTTATTGCAGTGGAGTCCGGGTGATGAGCGACAACCAGGGTGGTGGTGGAGGAAGAGGAGACATTGTGAGATTCTGGATGCATTTTGGAGATAGAGTTAACAGAGCTTGCTGATAAATGGGGTGCAGGAGGTAAAAGAGAAAGGAATCAGGATCATTTCCAGATTTAGAACTGGGTGACTAAGGATTTTCTCTTATTTTCTACTGCTATTATGTCCCTTATGAAAACTTAATTGTTTTGACAGTAAAAGCAATATATATTGGCGTAGACCATCTTGAACATACAAAAAGCATAAGTAATGTGAAATATTCATGAGTGCATAATTCATAAATTACTACTACTAATCTTTTGGTTCATTTACTTCTAACCATCTCTTTCTCTCTCTCTAAGAGATAGTGTCTTTCTAAGTTGCCCAGTCTGGCCTCACACTTCTGACCTCAGGCGATCCTCCCACCTTGGCCTCCCCAGTAGCTGGGATTACAAGCACATGCCACTGTGCTCCCTTTTCTCCTTTTTATAGGGAAAAAATTTTTCCCAGGTAATAAAATTATTAGGAAAATTTCAGAAAAAATAAACAGAAATTTAAATCACCCAGCTATAACCAGAATTCATATTTTTGTTAATGATATGTACATATATATTGTAGGGGATCCAAAAGACCAAGGGAAACTTCCCCTTGGCCCTCTGAAGTTTTGCTGAAAAATCAACTCACAAAAGGCAGATTAATTGGAGAAAAGGCATACAAATTTATTTAGCATGCATGAGAATCACAGAGCAATTGCCCACCCCCCCCCCGCCCCCTCCAAAGTTTAGAAGCTTGTATACCATCCTTGCAAAACAGTTTATGGGAAGGGGAAGAAGGGGAATTTTGTTGAGGGGCAATAAAGGATTACTAGGGAGAATGAATGAATGAGGAACAGAGATTAACTTGTAAATAGTTGTCTTAGACAGCGAAAGAGTCTGTTCAGGTGTGGCTACATTCTTAGTCTTACTGGGAGGGGAATTAAAAACGATTATTCTTCTTGGTGGGTCTAGATCTAAGGCAGATTAAGGAACTGCAAATTGGTGGCTCACCCCTGTAATCCTAGCATTCTGGGAGGTTGAGACGGGAGGATCGCTTGAGGTCAGGAGCTCAAGACCAGCCTGAGCAAGAGTGAGACCCTGTCTCTATTAAAAATAGAAAATAGTCCCAGCTACTGGGGGAGCTGAGACAGGAGGATCACTTGAGCCCAGGAGTTCGAGGTTGCTGTGAGATAGGCTGACGCCACGGCACTCTAGCCCGGGCAACAGAGGCGGCTTAGGGGGAGGTCAGAGACATTTTGAGGCTTCTTCGGTTCAGTATGTCAAAGTGCTATATTTTGGGGTATCGTTTCTTGAGTCCCAACAATATTCAACTCTTTTGGATATTCTTAATATAAGGCTTTGTATCCTGCCTTTTTAAAAAAATTGTCATAAACATTACCATTACATTATCATAAAAATTATTTTAAAACGTGATTTCATTGGCTTGTTCTTGGTCTACACAAATTGTCATGTCTGCCACATTTTGTTTAAGGTGCCCAGGTTGCTACAGTCCAGGACCTTTGCCTTCACATTGACCTTCTTCTCCCCTGACAGTCCCTACTTACTCAGGAAGAGCTGACTTGGAATTTTACACTTGCCCAGAGACACCCAAGCATTATGCAGGGTCTTCTCATGGCTCGTCCTCACAGTCCAAGGGTTCTCCTAGGCCAACAGGAATCTCTTCCCTTCACCCCAGGCCCCCATGCCAGCACCACCCATCACCACCACGGAGAAGAGGGCAAGCCCTGCAGAGCCCTTTGGTTTCGCCTGCCTGGCATCATCTTCTGCAAAGCAAAAGGAAAACACATGAATGACCCTCAGTTGTAAACCTTTTGTCACCTGAACCTTGCAGGAATGAGTTCCAGGTAGCTAGTTAGAGGGGCATGTCCTCCCACCACTCCTGGGGGGCATCTGCTAATGGCACAGCCAAGGCCTTGCCCACTCGCCATACAATGCTAAGGGTAGAGTGTTCATGAACAATGATGGTGTCCAGCCTTGCAAAGTTCCCTAAAGCCATTTGGATCACCCCCACCCAAGGCCCAGGACCCACCTCACTGAGGCACATGAGTGTTTACTCCTGTTCTCCAGCTGGTGCTGGACTTTACAAACTGCTCTCACTTTTACTTGCTTCTGACACCGCCTTCCCCCCTTTGTCTCCCACTTTCCTCTTGGCCTTGCCTTGCAGATTTGACTCTGAACCGGCAATTCTGCCTTCCCAGGTCATGGCCACCTCTCTGGACTATACTTGGCCCTGGAAACTTCGGACTCCAGAGCTGCCCCTGTTGGTGGGGCTTTCACCAGGACCACCTAAATCACAGAGACAACCAGACCAAATGATAAACTAGACACTAAATGAGAAGCTTCCCCCGTGTGGAGTCTAAAAGTCCCTGTTCTCCTTGGGGGTGTGCATATTGGCACAGAACTCTCCACTTTGGGAAGAGGGTAGAGGGAGAGGAAGAGGATGGGGTGGAGACGGTGGTGCTGGTGCCTATGGTGGCAGCTGGATGCAAGCAGCCCCCTGCTGGGTCTCGCATTCCCAGCGAATGTGATCATCAGTAATCCTTCTGTCATCTCCAGCTCAGTAGCCGGGACGTTCTCCCATGGCCTGTCTTCTCCGTTGCCCCCTTCTGCCCTCCGTCTTCTCAGCACTGCAGGATGCACACAAATCACATGGCTGGTTAGTGGGAGAAGATGGTAACTTCCAGTTTCAGTGCCATGTGAAAAATTCTAAGGGCCCTACGGTTGGAAGTCAATCAGCGGTACATTAACTTCAAGATGGGGAACGGGCCTGTAGCCCGAAGGCAAGGAGGGCCAGGGCGGGAGCTACCCACACGTGCTTAGTGCCCCAGGCTTTCTTGTGGTTGTAAGGGGACCTCCTTAGGTTAGTCAAAACTTTTCACATGCCCGTTTTTATAGTTTATTATTATATTATTATCTATTAATAATCATTACCAATTATTGAGGACTTTTAATTCCCTTACATATATTTCCTCAAATCCTTACAATACCTGTTCAAAGTAGATGCTATTGTCCACCTTTTTATAAATAAGGAAACTGAGGCTGAGAGGGTCAAGGGCTTTATACAAGGTCGCACAACTAGTGTGATGGAGCTTGCACTTGCAGGTGGGCCTGCCAGACCCCACGCCTACTGGCAGTACAGTGCATTGTTTAGCAGCAGGTGCCCGAGCCAGTTGCCGGGTGCACATCCTGGTTCTACCACCTACAGCTGTGTGAATGTGACAAGTTTAAAACTTCTGTGCATCTCCTATAGAATGAGGATAATAATAGTACTGACCCCATAGGATTATTGTGCGAGCACTGTGTTAACTCTTGCTATTATCCCTTTTGTTTATAAGCTGTGAATTCTTTTCTAGGTACTTTTTTTTTTTTTTACGGGTTTGCAGTCTGTCCACACATATTTATTTGCACTGGTACATCTTGCTTATACTGTAAACTACAGAGGGCAGGTCCGGGATTATGTCATCCTTTTGTGTGGCTTTTTTTATAGTTCCACTTTGATGAAGACAATGATGAACATGTTGCTAAAAAAGAAAACTTTGATTCTGGCATTCAGCCAGTTTCTTTTTCAGTCCAAACACCAGCCTGCCAGCCTGCTGACTGTGCAGAGGTCCCTTTTTGGGGAGGAGAGGCTCTCTTCCAGTTAGGGTGAACTCAGCGGCCTCTTTGAATTTGTGGACAACCAATAGGCATTTATAAGCATGGAAGAATTTGCAAAACACCCTGCTGCTACTTGAATTGCTACTTTTACTTTGGAATGGTTTTTGTATACGTTTGCACAATTATTCAAAAAGTAATCTTTGTTTGCATACTTTTTTTTTTTTAAGACAGGGTCTCACTCTTTCACCGAGGCTGGAGTGCAGTGGCATCATCATAGTTCACTGCAGCCACGAACTCCTGGGCTCAAGGGATCCTCCTGCCTCAACCTCCCAAGTAGCTAGGACTACAGGTGTGTGCTACAACACACAGCTTATATTTTTCCGTTTTTTTGTAGAGATGGGGTTTCCCTATGTTGCCCAGTCTGTCTCGGACTCCAACAATTCTCCCTCCTTGGCCTCCCAAAGTGCTAGGATTACAGACATGATCCATTGTGCCTGGCCTGGTAAAATAAATTTACTTCTTAGCCCTGGGCTACTAGACACTACAATTTGGTGGACTATACCAGATTTTTATCTCTTGTGACTAATGCAGAACTGATGGTTGATTCCGTCTTAATCTCTCAGGTTCTAATTGAAACTGAATGGTCTTGGATTATACTGGTTTACATTACATAACCAGAGGATTTGCTCCAGTTATGAGCAGTTTTGAGAAGACTGGAAGAGTCAGAAAGGCTAGGCAACAAGAAAAGGTGGGAAAAAGGATAGTTAGGGACGAATGTCACCAGGATTAGGGCAATTGAGAAAAGAGCTCAAAGTATCTCTGAGCTCACGGGGTGCCCAACCTCTACCCCTAACCCTGAGTCATTTTCTAGCTTTCTCTGCCCTGCTCTGTGCCTGGAAGGTTGATGTCTCTGGGGTGTACCATGTGGGCTCCCTTGCTGGGTGTCGTCTGCTCAGGTTGAGCCAGTGTGAGGCACTAGTGAGTGATCAGAGGCTGAGTGTAGAGAAAGATCAGAGTATGTATTCCTCCCTTTCTCTCCTTAGGATTCTCCATTATTTATTTTGGAGATTATTTTTGTGATTATGTCCCTATGTGGTCACAGTTTTCAGGGGGTAGCCACTTTTCCGGGCTCCAGATTTTACCCAAGCTCTGATAATAGCATTTTTCTCCCTGACTCTAGGCATCAGAGTGGTGATATCTCGAGCTGTTGCTGGCCCCTAGTGCCTCCCCAGCCCTCACTAGCCTACGTTTAGTCATTTTAACCCTGCCCACTTTCAGTAAGTCATCCTTTCATTAAAAATCTCTTTATATCCCAGCTGAGTGGGCCATCTGCCTCCTACCATGTCTGCAGCTTACAGGACCCATGTGAATCCAGAAGGCATAGCCGGCTTCAGGCTGGGTGAGAAGAACACTTTTTGCCTTGCTCTATTATACATTTGTGATATTTCTCTTTCCTTCCCCCGATCTCTGATGTCTCACTGAATGTTATACCCTTCCAATAGGCAGGAGATGGGGAGACCGATATCGCTTGCTCATTTGGGGAAGGCAGATAAGCGAATGTCTTTTGTGAGCCCAGTGCCACCTAGAGAGAAGGTGCCTGCTTCCTGATTGATTGACTGATTGGCTATTGATTGGAAGATACATCCTTTTCATTGAAATCATCATAATTACTATCTTATCTTAGGCAAAGAGTGCCATAGTTGTTACCCTGGGGAGGATTTGGTTTATTTTTAAACTATAAATGAATCCGAGTTTTTAAAACCACAGAGTCTGAGCAACTGCCACAAGTAAACATGCTTCAGCTGCTTATATCTGAGCTGCCGCTGAGCGGAAAGCTGATGGGTAAATACTTGATATTTGTACCGCACAAAACGTGTTTCCACACTCTCTTTCCCAAATTATCACATTTGCTCATTACAACAACTTGTCGAGAGAAGTGGAGTTGGTATTTTGATTTCCATTTTATAGGCTTAGTTCATCAAACATTTATCGATCTTCTTTTACATACCCGGTCCTGCGCTGGGCCCTGGTGACACTGAGAGGAAGCCAGTAGAGAGTCTATCCTCAATACAGTCCAGTGGGAGATGCAGACATAGCAGCTAACTGAAGTGTGATGTGTGAGCTTTATGCAAGTGGCGTGAGCAAGATGTTACCGCTGCCAGGAGGAAGAAGTAACGGCAGGGGTGGGGAGAAGTACGTGTCACCAAATGCCCGCCAAGTGCCAAATGCTGGGTCAGGGCCTTGCGACTCCACGTGTGGTCCACAGACCACCAGCAGCTGCATCACCTCGGAGCGTGTTAGAAATTCACAATCTCAGGCCCCATCCCAGATTCACTGATTCAGAATCTGCATCTTAACAAGATGTTCAGGACGTGTCTATACACGTTAAAGACTGAGAAGCACTGGGCTAGGTGATTCACAGAGTTTATGTGATTCACAACCCAGTGAGGTAGCCGTTATCCCCATGTAGGACAGGAGAGGGAGTTGGAAGTTCTCCTCATGTCACGTAGCTCTGTCATGGAGCTAGAATTTGCCCTCAGGCCTGGCAGCTCCGTCCTCTGCTCCATGCTGCTGCTCGCTCTCTGGGGGCCTCGGGGAAGCTTCACAAAGGAGACGGTACCTGAGCTAGACTTGGAAGGGCCCCGTTGGGAGGCAGGAGGGCATTCTGGTCAAAATGCCACGTGAGCACATGCTTGGTGTGGCTACGGAATAGGGCCTGTCGCGGGGAGTGGTGGTCAATAAGGTGAGCAAAGAAGATAGGAATCAACTTATGAAGGGCCTTGAATGTCGTGCTAAGGAACTTGCACTCACCTGATTTCGCGACCTCCGTGGAATTGCGATTATGGGCAGATGGCTGTATTTGAGGCCCGGCCACGCCACTGACAGGCGGTGTTGCAGGTTGGGTTCTCTGGAAGCAGACTCTGAGACAGACTTTGGAATGTGAGGTGTTCATTAGGAATCTAGGGAAGGAGGAAGTGGGTTGGGCAGAGGAAGATGGCAAACAGCAGGTCCGACCAAGTCTCGGCCAACCTGACGGGAAGTGCTAGAGCGAGCACGGCCTGTCAAGGTTGACCCGCGTCAGGCTGAAATGGCCAGGCCTTTGCAGTCACCAGGTACAGGCTGCCCCGGCAGGGCCAGGCCTCCGTGACATGATGTGGCTCTCTGCAGCTGGGGCACACCCTGAAGGAGGAAGCCGTCCTCCTATCTGCACTCCTCCTATCTGGGCGCTGAGTCCTCCCTTGGACAGGGCTCTGGGCAGCACATCCTGTGTCTACCACAGGCAGTTTACTTACCTCTGTGTCTCTGCCCCTTCAGTGGCAAATGGGCACATTAGTAGATTCCTCA
>CAUYSK010018514.1:0-24612 GCA_963575035.1 Avahi laniger
TATATTGGCATTATTGCGTGTTTTAAAATGTATTCTCGTATTCTATATAGGAATATTTTCATGTTATTTATGAAATTAGAAGCATATAGATCTGATTAGTTACATTCAGACATATCTATATAGTATAAAACAAGGAAAAAATAAATTTCATCACACATCTGGATGTTTGATATGACTAACATCAGAATATTTGAAAATAAATGGATGATCGAATTTTCTCTTTTGTTCAAATGTTTTGGAATCATGTAAAATTAGTGGCATTCTGAATTTTACATAAACCGACTTGTGGGTAACAGAACTCATTGATTTGGGGTATGAGTTATCACATAGTCACTTGGGAATTTATTTAAATATGTGTAATGTTTTGAGAATGTGTTTTACTACCTATTACGGAAGTTAGAGTTACTGAATAGTAGATTGTACTTACTGTGGTGTTCCAAGTTCTCACACCATGTAAAAGCAATATAGGGAGTTTATATTTTTGGTTCTGAGACATACAAAAGAAACCAGAAAATGCACTGTTTTAGAAAACCCAAATATATCTTTATGCTTAACGACGTCATGAGAAAAGTGAAATTCAATTTTCAAACAAGGATTTTAAAAAATGATTTTGAGGTGGAAAGACATGTTCTTCTATTCTAACTTAAAGCAACTAAGACAGAACTTGCAATTAAATTAGACTTCCATGGAACGCTAAAAGGAAGAAAGCAATCTAACTGATAATTACAAACCACAAAAATCTGCTTAATTTTGTCAAAAATTATAAATGCATGTGTTGGAATAACATATATATATAGATTTGAAAATTCATTGTTAGCAGATGATCTCCTACATTTCAGTTCAATAAATATTTGGGGAATGAAAGAGTGAATGAATGAAATTTTAAAAGAATTTGGTCTATTTTACAAATGTTTTATTCTCCCATAAATTAGTGAAAAGAGGATAAAAATGAGGTGCTATAGACATCTTGGAAATCTGGTTGCATTAGTCTATATAACAAAGCCAAATAGATCAAAGGAGGTATGTAACATCATCTGAAAGATACACATCATTCCCAAACCCAAGAGACTAAACTATAAGCTGATGGAACATAATATTATACATATAAAGGAATAATTAATTTATAATGAAACTTCATTGCACTTTTACCCTGCACTAGCCATGATGGACACCAGAAAGGGATCAGAGCCATTGCAAATATCTTTGAAAAACAAAGAAAAGCAGCATCCAAGGTAGAAAACACTGAAAATTCTCAGCATTGTCATGGGTGGTGGGATTAAGACACTTTCTAAAAGTGTCTTAATTACTATTAAGCATTTAAAATCCTAATCATAGAAATAACTGTCCTGTTCTATGTCAGTATTTAGCACAATTCTGAATTTCAAAAAGTGTATGTTTCCCCCATGACCTCAGAGGAATAATGATCTACTTACCAATAAATTTAATATTTTAAATTAATGAATTAGATTTTTTGATATTTGCTTTATTTTTATTAAGAAAAACTTATAAATTATTTATTAAAAGGTCATATCAGTTTAGATTCCCACTAGAAACATACAAGAGTTCTAGTTGATCCAAGTCCTTCCTGGTAGAGGATATTGTCAGATTTTTAATTTTAACCATTGTAGTGGGTGTGTAGAGGAAACTGTTTTTTATTTCCTTTGCTCTAGTGACTATAAAGAAGTTGAGAATCTTTTCATATGCTTACTGGCAATTCATTTTTTTTGGCTAAATGTTCAAATTTTTTTGTCCATATTTTAATTGAGTTGTCTGCTTTCTTGGTACTGTATTGTATTGGAAGAGGTATTTTTGGTTTTGGTATTTTTTGTGTTTTTTTTTTTTCCACAAATTCTGAATACAAGTCCTCCATCAGAACTACTTTTAAAAATTATTTTCTCTTTGTGCCATGCTGTTTCATTTTCTTGAGGGTGTCTTTTGAATATCGAATGTTTTTAAGTTTGACAAAGACCAGTTTATCAAATTCTATAGTTTGTGGGGTTACTATTGTCCTATTTAAGAAATACTTACTTAACCAAAGATCATTAAGATTTTCTGTGTTTTTATCTAGACATTTTACAATTTTAGTTCTCAAATTTATCTTTGTGATCATTTCATTTTATTTTTATTAGAATTAGCAAAATGGAATGAAGGGAGGGTCAAAGTTCATACCTAATTGTTCTGGCCCAATTTGTTGAAAAGATTATTTTCTCTCATTGGAACCTTGGCCAAAATCCAAGTGACAATATATGTGTGTGTATTTTAATTTGTTAATCTTCATGCCAATATAACATTGTCTTAATTACTATAGTTTTAATAATACATAAATATTTGAAGTAAGTATTTAAAATCTTTAAACTTTGCTCTAAAATTGACTTTTTAAACCTTTCTTTTACTTTAATAGATTTAGGGGGCACAAGTTGAATTCCATTACATATATATATATTTTATAGTGTTGAAGTCTGGGCTTTTGGTTACCTAACACCGAGCAGTGTACATTCTATCCCATAGGTAATATTTCCTCTCTCACCTGCTCCTATCCCTTGTGAGTCTCCAATGTTCATTATATCATTCTGTGTGCTCTTGAGTAAGCCATAGTTTAGCTCCCACTATAAGTGAGAACATGTGGCATGCATTTTTCTATTCTTAAATTACTTTCATTAGGATAATGGCCTTCACTTTCATCCAAGTTGCTACAAAAGACATTATGTCATTCTTTCTTATCACTGAGTAGTACTCCATGGTGTGTGTGCGTGTGTGAGTGTACACATTATTTACATATTAGTTGATGGGCACTTAGGATGATTCCATATCTTTGTGATTGTGAATTGTGCTTCAATAAACATACAAGTGCAATAATCTTTTTGATATAATGATTTCTTTTCCTCTGGGTAGATACCCAGTAGTGGGATTGCAAAATAGAATGGTAGATCTATTTTTAGCTCTTTGAGAAATCTCAATACTGATCTCCATAAAGGTTGTACTAATTTATACCCACCAACAGTGTCTAAGTATTCCCTTTTCACTGCATCCACACCAGCATCTATTATTTTTTGAGTTTTTATTATAGTCATTCTAATTGAAGTAAGGTGATATCTCATTGTGATTTTAATTTGCATTTCCCTGATGATTAGTGATATCGAGCATTTGTTCATGTATCTGTTGGCCATTTCTCTATCTTGTTTTGAAAAACTTCTGTTCACATCTTTTTCCCACTTTTCAATGGGGTTGTTTGTTTTTCTCTTGCTGAGTTGTTTGAGTTCCCTGTAGATTCTGGATATTAGTCTTCTGCCAGACCCATAGCTTGCGAATATGTTCTCGTATTTTGTAGGTTGTCTATTTACTCTTTAGGTTATTTCTTTTGCTGTGGAGAAACTTTTTAGTTTAATTAAGTCCCATTTGTCTATTTTTGTTTTCATTGCATTTGCTTTAGTCATAAATTCTTTACTTACGCCAATGTCCAGAAGAGTTTTTCCTAGGTTTTCTTCTAGGATTTTCATTGTCAACCATCTTGTATTTGTTCTTTTTACTTAGGATTTCTTTGGCTATTTGGGTTCTTTTTTGGTTATATATGAATTTTAGAATTCTTTTTCTAATTCTCTGAAAAATGGCATTAATATTTTCTTAGGAATTTGCATTGAATCTGTAGATTGCTTTTGGAAGTATGATCATTTTAACAATATTGATTCTTCTGATCCATGATCCTGGGGCGTTTTTCCATTTGTTTCTGTTATTTACAATTTCTTTTATAAGTGATTTAACAGTTTTCCTTGCGGAGATCTTTTACCTCCTTGTTCACATTTATTCCCAGGTATTTTTTTTTCAGCTATTGTAAATCAGATTGAGTTCTAGATTTGGTTCTCAGCTTGGTTGTTGTTGGTGTATAGAAATTCTATAGATTTTTGTATGTTGATTTTATAACCTGAGACTTTGCTGAGTTCATTTTTCAAATCAAGGAATATTTTGGAGAAGTCCTTAAGGTTTTCTATGTATAAAATTTTATCATCAGCAGACAGAGATAATTTGACTCCCTCTTTTCCAATTCGGATACCCTTTATTTCTTTTTCTTGCCTGATTGCTCTGGCTAGGACTCACAGTACTATGTTGAATAGAAGTGGTGCAAGTGGGCATCCTTGTCTTGCTCCAGTTCTCAGGGGGAATGCTTTCAACTTTTCCCCATGTAGTGGGATGTTGACTGTGAGTTTGTCATATATGGCTTTTATTATGTTGAGGTATGTTCCTTCTATGCCAAGTATTTTGAGGATTTTTGTCATGAAGAGATGCTGGATTTTATCTAATGTTTTTTTCATATTTATTGAGATGATTATATTTTTTTTGGTTTGTTTTAAATTCTGTTTATGTGACAAATTTATTGAGTTGCATATGCTGAACTATCCTTGCATCCCTAGGATGAAACTCATTTGATCGTGATAAATTATCTTTTTGATGTGCTATTGGATTCAGTTTGCTAGTATTTTGTTGAATATTTTTACGTCTATGTTCAATTGACACATCAGTCTGTAGTTTTCAATTTTTGAGGCATCCTTTCCTGGCTTTGGTATCAGGGTGATACTGGCTTCATAGAATGAGTTGGGGAGAATTCCCTCCTTTTCAATGTTATAGAACAGTTCCATTAGGATTGGTACTTGTTCTTTGTATTCTAAAAGTAGAATTTAAATGTGAATGCATCTGGTCCTGAGCTTTTTGTTTTCTTGGGGGACATTTTTTTTATTACTGAATCAATCTTACTACTCATAATTGGTCTACTCAGGATTTCTATTTCTTTCTGGTTCAATCTCAGGAGGTTGTATGTTTTCAGGAATTCATCCCCATTTCCTCTAGGTTATCTACTTTGTGAGAGTGTAGTTATGCATAATAGTCTTGAATGATCTTTTGTATTTCCGTAGTATTGTTGTAATGTCTCCTTTCTCAATTTTTTTCATCAATGTTTTATAGTTTTCAGTGTACAGATCTTTTACCTCCTTGTATACATTTATTCCTAAATATTTTATTTTTTTGTAGCTATTATAAGTGGGATTGTTTTCTTAATTTCTTTTCATGTAGTTCACTGTTAGTGTATAGAAATGCTAATTTTTGTATGTTCACTTTGCATCATTTATTAGGTCTAACAGCTTTTTCAGTGAAGTATTTGGGGTTTTCCATATATAAAATCACATCATCTGCTAACAGGGATCATTTGGTTTCCTCTTTTCTGCTTTGAAGTCTCTTTATTTCTTTCTCTTTGCTAATTGCTCTGGCTAGGATTTTCAATGTTATGCTGTACAGAAGTGGTGAGAGTGGACATTTTTATCTTATTGTTGATTTTAGAGGAAAGCTTTTAAATTATTACTATTGAATATAATGTTAGGTGTGGCCTTGATATATGTGACTTTTATTGTGTTGAGGTACATTCCTTTTATAACTAATTTATTGATATTTTTTATCATGAAACAATATTGAATTTGTTAAGTGCCTTTTCTGCATCAGTTGAGATGAGCATATTGTTTTTATCGTTTATTCTGTTAATGTATCACATTTATTGATTTGTGTATGTTATACTACCCTTGCATCCCAGGGATAAATCTCACATGATCATGGTGGATAATCCTTTTAATATGTTGTTGAAATCAGTTTGTTAGTATTTTCTTGGGAATTTTTGCATCTATGTTTATCAGGAATATTGGCCTGTGATGTTCTTTTCTTGTATTGTCCTTGTCTGGCTTTGGCATCAGCATAATGATGGCCTCATAAAATGAGTTTGGAAGTAGTCCTTCTTCAGTTTTTTGAAAGAGTTTGAAAAGCATTGGTATTAGTTCTTTAAATCTTTAGTAGAATTCAGCAATTAAGCATAAAATTCTGGGCTTTACTTTGATGAAAGATTTTTTATTACCGATTGAGTCATTATTAATCTGTTTAGATTTTCTATATCTTCATAATTCAGTATTGGTAGGTTGTATATGTTTAGGGATTTATCCATTTATTCCAGGTTATTCATTTTCTGATCACATATTTTTTTCATAGTATTTTCATGATTCTTTGTTATTTCTTTGGTTTCAGTTGTAATGTCTCATATTTCTTCTCTTATTTTATTTATTTGAGTCCTCTTTCCTAGCTAATAGTTTGTCAATTTTGTTTATCCTTTTCAAAAACCAACTCGTAGCTTCATTGATCTTTACTACTGTTTTTCTAGTCTGTATTTTATTTATTTCTGCTCTGATCTTTATTATTTCCTTCCTTCTAATAAAATTGAGCTTAGTTCTTCCTTTTCTAGTTGCTTGAGATATAGCAATAGGTTGTTTATTTGGGCTCTTTCTTCTTTTTTGATGTAGACATTTAATGCTTCAGATTTCCCTCTTAGATTTCTTTTACCGTATTCCATGAGTTTTGGTATGCTATGTTACCATTTTTGTTTGTATCAAGATAGTTAAAATTTTTCCTTTTAATTTCTTCTTTGACCCATTTGTGTTTGGGAGCATTTTCTTTAATTTCCATGCATTTATGAAATTTCTGAAATTCCTCCTATTATTGATATCCAGTTTCATACCATTGTGGTCAGAGAAGATATTTGATATGATTTCAGTTTTCTTAAATTTGTTATGACTTGTTTTGTGGCCTAACATATGATCTATCCTGGAAAATGTACTGTGTACACATAAGAAGAATGTGTATTCTACTGTTGTTGAATGGAACGTTCTGAATACGTCTGTTAACTTAATTTGGTCTAAAGAGTAGTTCAATTCTGATTTTTTTTTATTGCTTTTCTGTCTGAATGATCTTTACTTTGTTGAAAGTGGGGTATCAAAGTCCCCTGCTATTACTGCAGTCTATCTCTCTTTTTGGATCTTTTAATGTTTCTTTTATATATTTAGATAATCTGATGTTAGTGCATATATATTAATGATAGTTGTATCCTCTTTATGAACTGACCCCTTTGTTATAATATAATTGCCTCCTTTGTTTTCTGTTATAGTTTTTAAACTAAAAGCCTACTTTATCTGACATAAGTGTGCACACTTCTGCTCTCTTTTGGTTTCCACTTTCATGGAATATCTCTTTCTATCTTTTCACTTCCAAACTGTATGTGTCTTTTAAGGTGAAGTGAGTCTCTTATAGGCAGCACATAGTTGGGTTTTGTTATTTATTTAATTTATTCAACTAATATTTGTATTTTAATTGGAGAATTTATTCCATTCACATTTAAGATAATTATTGATAGTTAAAAGCTTATTACTGCCATTAATTGTTTTCTGATCGTACTGTAGAACTTTTTGTCCTTACTTCCTCTCTTGCTGTCTTCCTTTGTGAATAGATGATTTTCTTAAGTGGTTTGCTTTAATTCCTTACTTAGTGCATAAATTTTTTTATTTTGCAATAATATAGTATTTATATTCGTTCTTGCAAAATATTATGAGGGAACAAATGTTTTCAGTTACATTGGTCACCTTTGTAATGCTTGAGTCAGGGCTATAAGTGTGCCCATCACCCAGATGGTGTTCATTGTACCCTTTAAGTGGGTTTTCACCCATTCCCCCACCCTGATTATATATTTCCACTGAGTCTTACTTCACTCTGTGCATGTGTGTGCTCATTGGTTAGTTATAATTTATTAGCAAATACATGTGGTGTTTGCTTATCCATTCTTTAGATAATTCATTTAGGATAATGGTCTCTAGTTCCATACAAATTGTTTCAAAAGGTATTAATTCATCCTTTTTATGACTCAGTAGTATTCCATGGTATATATATACCACATTTGGTTAACCTACTCATGAACTGATGGACACTTGGGTTGATTTAACATCTTTGCAATTGTGAATTGTGCTATAATAAATATTCAGTTGCAAGTATCTTTTTGATATAACAAATTATTTTCCTTTGGGAAAAGAATCCCAATAGTGGGATTGCTGAATCAAATGGAACATCAACTTTTACTTCTTGTATCTCTATACTGTTTCCATAGAAGTTGCACCAATTTGAAGTCCCACCAACAGGGTATAAGTGCTCCTTTCTTTCTGTATCCACACCTGTATCTGTGATTGTTGGACTTTTTAATAAAAACCATTCTAACTGGGGTAATGTGATACCTCACTGTGGTTTTAATTTGTATTTCCCTGATGATTAGTGATGCTGAGCATTTTTTTATATCTCTATTGGCCACTTGTTTATCTTCTTTTGTAAAGCTTCTGTTCATGTCTTTTGCCCACTTTTTAATGGGGTTATGTGTTTGTTTATGTGCTTTCTTGATGATTTGCTTTAGTTCTTTGTAGGTTGTGGTTATTGGTGCTTTACTGGATATATAGCTAGTAAATATTTTCTCCCATTCTGTAGGTTTTCTATTTGCTCTGTTGATTATTTCCTCATCTATGAAGAATCTTTTAATTTAATCAAGTCCCATTTATTAATTTTTGTTGTTGCTGTGATTGCCATTGAGGTCCTAGTTATAAATACTTTGCCTATGCTGATATCTAGAAGAGTTTTTCCCACATTTTCTTCTAGAATTCTTATGGTTTCATGCCTTACATTTAACACTTTTAGTCATCTTGAATTAATTTCTGTGAATAGTGAAAGATATGGATCCCATTTCATTCTTCTGCATGTGGTTACCACATTCTCCCAGCATCATTTATTGAATAGAGATTCTTTTTTCCCACTGTATATTGTTGTCTACTTTGTCAAAGTTCAGATGACTGTATGTGGATTGTTTTGTACCTGGGTTCTCTGTTCTGTTCTATCAGTCTACATCTCTATTTTTGTGACAATAACATGCTGTTTTGGTTACTGTAGTCTTGTAGTATAGTTTGAAGTCTGGTAATGTGATGCCTCTAGATTTGTTCTTTTTGCTTAAGAATGCTTTGGCTATTTGGGCTCTTTTCTGGTTATAAATAAAGCATAGAATTATTTTTTCTAGATCTGTGAAATATGACATTGGTACTATGATGAGGATTGCATTGAATCTGTAAATCTCTTTGGGTAGTATGAACATTTTAACAATGTTGGTTCTACCAATCCATGAGCCTGATGTGGTTTTTCATTTGTTTGTATCATCTGTGATTTTTTTCCTCAGTGTTTCATAGTTCTCTTTGTAGAGATCTTTTATCTCCTTGGTTAAGTATATTCCTATGTAATTACCTCTGTAGCTATTGTGAATGGTATTCAGTCTTTGATTTGACTCTGAGCTTGATTGTTGTTGGTGTATAGAAATGTTACCGGTTGTATACACTGATTTTGTAACCTGAGACATTGCTGAATTTATTTATCAATTCCAGGAATGTCTTGGTGGAGTCTTTGGCATTTGCTAGATATAAGATAATATCATCAGTGAAAAGAAATAGTTTGACCTCTTCTTTCCTGACTTGGATATCCTTTCTCTTGGATATTTCTTTCTCTTGCCTGATTGCTCTGGCTGCTTCCAGCACTATGTTGAATAGAAGTTATGACAGTGGACACGTTTATCTTGTTCCAGTTCTTAGTGGAAATGATTTCAACTTTTCCTCATTCAGTGTGATGTTGGCTGTGGGTTTGCCATATATAGCTTTGATAATTTTGAGAAATATTTCTTCTATACCTAGTTTGTTGAAATTTAAAGCAAACAAAAGAGTAAAGAAAATTGTTCAATATTTCCCATGTACCCATAAGCCAAATTTAGCCATTATCACATTTTTGGCCATTTGCTTTTCTATTAGTTTTCTGTTTTTCTAATAAATTTAATGCAGATTTAACATGTTTTTTTCAAACCTATTCATTGTAGTATACATATTTAGTTATATAAATAATTATTTTAAAAATAAAGTATTTCTTATATAGTTAGATTTAAATGATCACACCTAAGAAACTTAAAAATTACTCCTTAATATAATTTAATATCTTGCTTCTGAACTCATGATCTGCAAACCACCATGGCCAGCAGCAGCATTTGGGAGATTGTTGGAAATACAGCATCTCAGTTTTACTGGGAACTACTGAATCAGAATATTTAATTTTAAAAAGATCCCAAAGTGTTTAGCATACACTTAAGAATTTAAACTCTAATACCCAGATATATAATTACATTTCCTCAATTCCTTCAAAAATATATTTTTGTAGTTGGTCTGTTTGAAGACATCTTCAAACAGTATTCATATGTGACGTTGACTATTTATGTTATGTAAGTTATTTTTATATAAAGCATTCCCCATCCATTTTTTTATTGCTTTTATTCTTCCAAACTGGAAGAGTTGGTTAGGATAATGTCTCCAAATTCTCTATTTGCATGTTTTGATGTCATTTAAATAGTTCCCCTGGTCTCTATATTTCTTATAAAATATAAGGAATGAGGTATAGATATTTAATTAGACTTAAGTTCAACTTAAATAGAATACTAAAATCTGTATTAGGTAGGGTTCTCCAGAGAATTACCATTAAGTTTGCTCAAATTATTCTTCTATATTTGGAAAATATGACCTATTTATATTGGTTTCTTTGCTTTTTTACACGAAATAACAGAATTTAATAGATGCTTACTTGTTGACCCACTGAAATTTTCTGGTTTCATTTAATATTTTCTGCTACATGGCTGAAATCAGTTTTCTTTGCAAAAGCCCTGGTTCCATTTAATGGGGAATAGTATTTGAGTAACATAGAATGAGTACTGTCTATTCCTATTGGGTTGTTATCGCCTCTAGGCATTTTCAGTGAATAGAATTGGGAAATAATTAATAATTAGTTTTGTATAATTATGTGTTAGAATATAAATATTATCCTGGTGCTAATTTTTAGAATTTAATATTGCTTTAGATTGAGGTAGTATTAATATATATTTTAATTACAGGGCATTTAATAAATATACATGTGGAAACCCTACTTCTGGTGATATGGCTATCTAAATACCCAGGCTGATACACTGTAAAAAAACTGTATAAAAATCCTTTAAAATACATCCATTAACTATCAAGGAAGTAATGACTCAGATCAAAAGTAAAGGGACACTGAATTTGGCTTTTGTCCTATGGAATTTTTCTAAATTCATCGAATTTGAGTATCAGACTTTGCAAATGTGCAGGGCTTGGGATAAGAATTAAATTTTGAAGCCTGAATTGAAAGGTATATTTGAAGGCTGCTATCAAGCTAGTACCTCACCAAAATTTTTCACCTCATTTTTAAGGATGAACTAGAAATATCCTCCTCCAAACTGGGTGCTGTTATATAGTTGGCTCTATTGAAACTGGGCAAAAAAGATATTTAGAAAATCACTCCTGAGAATTTGATTTGTAATCACAAGTTGGTCATTATATAGGTTTACAGCCTGTTGGCAGTTATACTGTTTGATAATCTGAAAAACTCTCAAGCAAATCATTTAGTATTAAATACCCTAGAATCAGTGCTCCCAAATGACTGACAAAAGGAATAACAACAAACCGTCCTGAAGGAACCTAACTTTATTTCAGGCTCAAAGTTTTCCCATAGGCAAGATTCCAAGGAAAATAAACAGATTATATTCAGAAGTCACAATATTTTCAAAGATATAACATCATAAGCAAGAACTCGTAAAAAAATATATATAGCTAAATCATACTTGTGCATGTTATATATGCGTGTGTATGCAATTCATGTATAAACAAAAATAAGGTACCTAGCATTAGGCCTAACAAAATATGTGCACAATATTTGTGGGAGCATTGTATAATTCTATAGTAAAATATTTGAGAGATCTAAATAAATGGAGAGATATATCATATTCATGGATGGGAAGACAATATCATACAGATGCCATTTTCTCCAGTTTGATCTGTAGATTCAATGCAATACCAATCAAGATCAAAACAGGAGTTTTGGTGGAACTTAGAAATAAATTCTGAAACGTATATGGAAATTCAAAGACTTCAGAAAAGTCAAGACACTCCGTAAATGAGTAATACATAGCTAGACTTGCCTTATCAGATACCATGATTTAATCTAAAACAGTGTGAACAATAGAACAGAATATTGTGCTCTAAAACAGATGGACACAAATATAGAAACTTGATTTTTGACAGAGCTGGAGTTGCACATTATTGCAAAGAGAACTGACTTTCAGCAAATGGTGCTTGGACAATTGGACATTCAGATTTTAGTAAAATCTTTGTCAGTAATTTTTCTTTAAGAAATATGTTCTTTTTGATCACATAGCTCATCTGAAATGTACATGGGAGATGAGGACTGTGACAATGTACAAAAGCTATATAAGAAACATAGGTCATCAGACATCCAGAGGGTAGAACAACTTTGGATATAAAGAAAATTTAAGTGAAACATTAAATTTTATTCAGTTGAGGATAATACCGGTTATAGATTTTTACCCTAAATGAAATGAAAATGTGTGATCAAATCAAGTAATTTGAATTAAAAATCAGATACTGTATATTACAATCCCTTCATTCTGAAGAACAAATGAGAACTAGAAAATGTCTTGCCCAACATAACCAATGCTGTAGGGAGAGAACAAAGATTTGATCTGGGATTTTATGATTCTCAGGTAGATTTTTTTCTACCCCAACATAGTATCTATAAGTGGATAAACCATAGAATGTTAGACGTAAATGGCAGT
The DNA here is from genome assembly GCA_963575035.1 of Avahi laniger. Lineage (NCBI taxonomy): Eukaryota > Metazoa > Chordata > Mammalia > Primates > Indriidae > Avahi > Avahi laniger. Next base: position 12,560 of record CAUYSK010018514.1, read on the forward strand.
TTGGTACATTAGAAGGTTTCAAATAAATGGTGTAAGGAACAAACATACATAAGTTAATTAAAAAAAAAGTAGATTTACATTTGGAGTGGGCACAGTGCCTCATGCCTGTAATCCTAGCAGAAGAAAGAGAATCACTTGAGCCTAGGAGTTTAAGACCAGCCTGAGCAACACAGCAAGACCTTGTCTCTACAAAAAATGAAAAAAAAAAAAAAATAGCTGAGCATAGCGGTAAGTACCTGTAGTCTCAGCTACTTGGGAGGAAGCTGAGGCAGGAGGATCGTTTGAGCCCAGGAGTTTGAGGTTGCAGTGAGCTATGATGATGCCACTGCACTCTAGCCTGGGCAACAGAGTGAGACCCTATTCCAATACACATATATATATAGTATTTATATTTACTTTTCTGTAAGACTTGAGAATTCACAACCTCTGTGAAATAATTATTTGATTAAATAATATGAAGTTATAAATACTGCTGAATGAGAAATGGAATGATTGAGTCAAAAGTTTACTCTATCATAAATGTGTACATCACTAATGAGTCAGCGGTCTCCACAATCATTAATATACAAACCATAACAGTGAGTAAGTGGTTATGCCTAGAAATGTAATCCTCTCTTCTTGACTCTCCCAATTGTTGCTATTTATGGATTTAGTGCTCTTTATTTGAGATTCATCTAGAATTTCTACAATGCTACCAAAGCTTTTAATATTTAAATATGTAAATATTTGTGACTAACATTCAATTTTTAGACCATAAATAGATGTATTCCCCATAATGAAAATATAGCAATATGAAATTTTATATACTAAACATATTTAAATTTTGGAAGGTTTACTCCACAATTTCAATACAATTTTCTCATTGAAAATACTTAATGTTCATAAAACCATTTTCTTTTAAAATTGGATACTTTATTTTTAGGAAAATAAAGTGCTAATGCATAAAATAAAAACATAGATAAATTCCTTCCTACCATCTAAAGCATCTGAATATTGATCTCTAGATTTAATACAGTGGTTTGGTTTACATTTACTTTGATATTAAGCCTTGTCCTGGAAAATTAATAGATAAAGAACAAATATAGGTTTGATATGTTTTTACTCACATCCAAAGTATCTCAGCTGAAAGCGATTTACAGGATTTTAAAATCATTTCAATAAGTTCTTTTTCATCATCCTAATTTTTTTTTGGCACCAGCCAACAGTGTATTAATGTCCTTTGGCATGATAAAAGTGAAATAGTCTGCCCACTGGTAACAGTTCCTGAGCCACATGGATCTACAGCATCTCCACTTCTGAAATTCTCTTGATGCCATTGAAGCTTTCACTATTCATCTGACCATGGCACAGCCCTATTTTTAACCTCTGCCTTAGCTGGAAAACTCAGTTCTCCCATGGAGTGCAAAGGAAATTCCCATTGACGGCAATTAGTATATTCTTTCCACTCTGAATACTAAGCAATTACATATTTATATAGTTTTTACCATTTTGTACTCTAATCTGTTCTCAGATTCAGAAAAACTGGGATTTCTTTCCATGTCAATTATTCTTTCAGAAATAAAAATAACTATTCCATTTATGTAGGGCCTTTGATTTGCCTATTTAAAGGATTTCACAAATATTATGGCAAAGATATTTTTCATGTTTTTATGACTTTTATTAAAGCTTATGCAATACATGTTAAATCACTCAAATTCTGACACTCAAAATAATATGAAACTCTTGAATCATCAAAACCAAGTTGCTGGGAATTTCTGAGATGGCTACAGTACAGTAACTTTAGCTAACACCTCTGCTAAAAGCAAGTAAAAAAGACAGAAAACATTACAAAGGAGGAAGTTTTGTTTGAAGTCACTGGAGAGTTGCTAAAGCTATCAAGACTTAAGGGGCTAACATTCCTCAGAGAAGTAAACCTCAAAGAGGTAACTTGGCATTCTGTAGGTAGCTTTCATACTCAGAGCATTTGCTGGAGAGAGAGACTGAGAAACCAGGCAGAAGGCAAAGTAAAAGGGAAGCTAAGAGACAAAAAAAAAAAAGAATGGTAAACACAGGTATGTAGGGAAAATATGGTAGGGTTAAGAGATAAAAATTGGAGTGAGGTATCTAGAACTTAAAAGGCAAAATCTAAGAGAGAGGGGAGACAAAAAAGGGGGTTACAGTTATTTCCTCTATGCACAGAGAAGCAGTTTAGAAAAACAAGAAAGTAGAAGCCATTTAAAAGTTGAGAGGAGCAAGATGGTATCTCACTGTGGTTTTAATTTGCATTTCCCTCATGATTAGTGATATAGAACATCTTTTCATATGTCTGTTGGCCATTTATGTGTCTTCTTTTGAACCAATTCTTTTTACATCTTTTGCCCACTCTCAGGAATGGAAAAACAAACACATCATGTGGGAATTAACAAGTGGGAACTAAAGGATGGGTGCACGTGGGCACAAAAAGATGTAAAGGACACTGGAAACACAGAAGGGTGCAGAGTGGGAAGGGGTGAGTGATAAAAACTTAGCTATTGGTACAAATAACACTGTCTTGGTGGTGTGCACACCGAAAGCCCTGACTTGAGCATTATAGACTGTATCTATGTAATAAAAACTTTTTTACCCCCATAATATTTTGGAAAATAAAAGTTGAGAGGAGTATTTGGGAGTTTCCTAGTCCTAACAAGATAAAAATTGAAATTAGGGACCTGTCATGGAGGAAGGACCCTAATAAATACCCTAAGTACTCAGTTGGTATTCCAAACAATAATGCCCCAGGAACAGTAAATAAAACAGATAAACTGACCCATGCAAAAATCACAATTCAGTTACCAGTACACTAACCTCTGATTTACTGTGATCTTCCCACAACTTAGAGTCCCTGTCAGAGGATAAAATAAAATTTTTCTGGAGATAATAACACCCAGAGCCTCCACATGAAAGATTTCCAGCTTTCAATGAGAAATAGACCCATAGATCACCTAGTTATCCAAGTTGGAAGCCATAGATTTTATTATTAATAATACATAAAAAAATGAAAATCTAGTCATGTAAATGGAATATCTAAAAAGAATCAAATTCAAAGTCTAGAATTAAAAACTTCAAAATAATTAAAACTGCAATAATTAAAGTGTTAAAACTGATTTTGACATCCTATCAGGCACATCAAATGACAGGATTAGTAAACTGAAATACAGATCTGCAGAAAATGTTTAAGCTGAAGCACAGAAATAGGAAGAACAGAAAGGAAGGGATGGTAAAAAAACATACAATAAATATGCAACATTGTAAAATGAAAAAAAATCGAGTATATGTTTCAAGTCTCAGAAGCAGGAGAGCATAAAGAAAAAGCAGTATTTGAAAAGCTAATGTCTAAAAATTTTCCAAACTTGGCAAAAGTAATTAAGCCAAATATCCTAAGTTCAGTACATGACATTGATCCAATTGGTTATCCACATGGAAAATTAAAATTAGGTACCTCAAGCAAGATAATTTAACCACATTAATAAAGAAGGAGAAATCATAGCATGATGTCAAAAGATGGAGAAAAAAATTTTTGATAAAATTCAACATCATAAATAATAAAACCAAGAAAACAATGACTAGAGCAGACCTTTCTTATCCCAATAAATGATATCTACAAAGACCAATAGCAAACATTATGTGTATTTGTGAAATTTTGAAATCTTTCTGTTTGAGATCAGAAATAAGATACCCATTATCATTTCTATTCAACATTGTATAAGAAGTCCTAGACAGTTTAAGAAGGCAGGAAATAGAAATAAAAGATATAAATAGTGATAAAATACTAAATTTGTATTAATTTGCAGATAATAGAGTATAGAAAATGCTAAATAATCCATAGATTAAAAAATGAGGACTTACAAATTTAACAGTGTGTTGACATGGTCAATATACAAAAATCTTTTGGTATGTATTTATAACAAAGAAAGAAATTTTTAAAATTATACCATTATGTAGAATCAAAAATCAAATAACATAGAATAAATTTAATGCTTGATATACAAGAATCTAAACAGAAACTACAAAATATCACTGACAAAAGCCTAAAGCAAAAATATATATCAGCATATACCATGTATTTCAAATACTACATATAAAAATATTTATTCTTCTAAAATTGATCAATCTAAAACATTCAGTCTCAGTCAAAATCCCAAATGATTATTTTTGCATGTTTATTTGCATGAAATTGACAAGATGATTCTAATGTTTACATGAAAACTCAACATCAAGAAGAGCCAATCTTTTCTTGAAGTAGAACAATCTTCAGTGATATATGAGGGCTACCCGGAAAGTACTCAGTCATGTAACCATTCTTGTTATATAATATTAACAATGCTCTTATATATTACTGTATTTTATACACAGTATACTATTCATGCAAGCAAGACAAATAGACCAGGATATAGTTCAGAAACAGACCTACACTCACAGAGTCAAGTGCCTCACCAAAAGTACCACTGCAATACAATGGAAAAAGGTAGTCTTTTCAATACGTGCATTGATTCAATGGGATATCCATATGGAAAATTAAATAAGCCTTATTTCCAGTATACACCATACACAAAAATCAATTCCAAATGGATTGTAGACCTAAATGTAAAAGGTAAACAATTAATTTCTGAAATTTACTAAGATAGGAGAATATCTTCTTGACTTCGAAATAAGCAAATATTTCTTAAGCAGGATATTAAAAAACCTAACAGAAACTAATAAATCTCATTAAAATTAAATACTTCTGTTTTTCAAAAGATATCACCAGAACAGTGAAAACACAAGCCTGAGTTCAAGATATTAGCAATATATCAATCTGACAAAGACTTATATCCATAATAAATATTTAAAAATTCCTATAAACCATTAAGAGAAAAAACTCAATCTCTATTTTAAAGAATAAGAGAATACAGTATCAAATAGATACATGACAAAAGATGATATCCAAATGTCCACGAAAAATATTTAAAAAGTGCTTTTAATATTATTACTCATCAGATAATTTAGATTTAAACTACAATGACTCACCTTTAAGCACCTACAAAAATGGCTAAAATTTACAAAGATCATAACAAGCATTAGGAAAAATTTAAACAACAGGACTTTTTAGACACTGTCAGTGGGAATATAAAAAGAAAAATCAGGCTGAAAAACTGCTTGGTAATATTTGCTATTACTATACATACATATCTAACAATTTCTTTCATAGACATATGCCTGAGAGAACTGCATACATATGTGCAACACAAGACATGTTCAAGAATGTTAATAGAAGCAATATTTATAAGACCCCCAAGCTAGGAAAAAGTCCAAATGTGCAACAATTATGAAATTGATAAATTGTGGTAAATTTTTAAAATGGAATACTATAAAGTAGTGAAAACTCAAAACTTATGTTACATCCAATAGCAGGGCAGAATCTAGCATAGTGTCGAGTGAAATAAGCCTGAATATGCAAAAGTATACATATTATATGCTGTATTGTACATAAAGTACAAAAGTGGGAAAAACTTTTTATAGTGATAGACGTCAGGCAGTGGTTATCTTTGGTGGAAGCAATTACTATTGAGAAGTGTTTGTTAGTATTTACATAATTGTGTTTATTCTGCAGTAATTCATTGGACTGCATCATCATGATAAGTGCAATCTTTTGTGTCTACATTATACTTCAATGAAAGTTTACTAGATTCTACATATTTATTTTAATGTCAATTTCTTTTAGAAATATAAATAACTTAAGAGCTTTATGTGACTATTCTTATCTCTTGTAAAAAGAAATGAGCACAATTGATATATTAAAATAGCATGTGTAAAAGTATTTTGAGAAAAAGTAAAAATTTCTGCATTTTTAAAAATACATTTTGAGTTTTGGCCAAATATTTAAACTTAATTTTGCTTTCCAACCATAATGACTTTGACTGAATTATGGAAGGAAAAATTATGATTAAACCACAATAAAAATTTAAAACAATGTATTTTTTGTAAGAAATTCAAATGTAATGGGACGTATAATTTAAAAAATGAAAAGATTATAGTGAGCACCTGAACTTTAAGAACAATGAAAGAAAAATAAGACTGATACTTACATGGTATAATTCTAAAGAAGAACATTATGATTTTGCTATATGAATTTCTATAAGCAGTACATTGCTATCTGTGGCCACTATCTTGGTTTTACCAGAAATATTGGTTATGATATGGTCTCATTGATATGTATAACATAATATTCAGAATCTCAGTCATTTAACTTATTTAACTGTAATCTTTTATTTATTCTCTCATTCTAAAATATTGAGTACCTTCTCTATGTCATGCCCATCACAAGCCACTGTATAGGTAGACAGTTGTGAAGAATACAAATATGACCCCTATTTTTGTGGTGCTTAAAGTCTGGAGGAAAAGATACACAGTAGGTCATAATCACACAATTCAATAAATAATTGTGAACCGAGATTTAAAGATATAATTGAAGTGAATGTACTGTTGAAGAGAAAGTCAAGAACACTCAAATGAAATTGGACAATCAAAGGAGTTCCTTCTGAGGAAGTGAATCTAGATTAACATCCGAAGGATGAAAGGGTACAGGATGGAGTTCAGACCGTTCTGACTGAGGACTCACATTCGTGGAGTCCTTGTATTAATAGCAGGAGACAGAAGGAGGAGCAGCGTGTCTGGGGCATGGTGACCACGGGTCAAGTGATTTTTCAGGAAATCTCTGGATTTTGCTTTAAATGCACTGAGAAGCTATTGAAAGGTTTAATGATCAAAGGCCTATTAAAAATTAAAATTTTAACATTAAGTAATAGACTGGCTATTCAACAATGTGAAAGGTCAATTGGAAGAAGAAATAGTGGATTTGAGGCTTCTGGTTAGGAGGATTTATGAATAGTCTGGACAAACAATGAAGGTGGCTTGGATGAGAGTGTTATCATTAAAAATGGAGAGAAGTGGTCAGATATACTTTGGGAAGTCAGATTTTTTTGAGATTCATTTTGGCATACATTTTCTAGGGTTGTTATAGATGCAAAAGGAGATAATTGTAACTATTGGTTTTAATATGGAACAAATTCTGTTTCTCTGGGGAAACAAGAACATTCATATACCATCCTAAATTGTCTGGGAAGATAACTTCTCTTTATCTCAGTGTAAATAGGTCTTGCCCTGGTTCTTTGAAATTCAAGGTTGTCTTGGTACACCATATCACAAATTGGTCTGCATCTGTGTCCTGGAGAATAGTTTCCTATTACATTGATTCTCTGTGGAACAAAGCTGACACATCTACTCATTATGGCTTCAAAAAGGGAACACATATTAATATTTACTGAGCCTCTCCTATATGTCAAGTACCATACTAGATATTCCACACATATTAAATATTTTATTATTCCCTCTTCCAGAATAAACTGAGGCTTAAGTATACAAATTAATGTGCTAAAAGCCACAGACAAGATTAAATTCTAGCTCTAATTCCAATGTCCATACTTTTTTCACAATATCTACCTTTTTTAATGATTCCTACAGTGACTGGGCTTCATGGAAGGTATGGTAGCCTGGTGTTTGCCTTATAATCTTATCTAATGGCTGAATTACTCACTCTTGTATCTCAGCCTCCAGTCTCCTGATACCATTTGCCTGTCCACTTCTGATTGCTTCCTCTAGTTCTACCAATCTTAAAATATTCATTATTTTTGTACATTTTAGACATGACTAAAAAAATTTCTGTGCTGTCTATACTGTTCTTTGAGAATCATATGATCCCAGATTTATATTTCATATTTCAATATCCATTCATCCAACACCAAAGCAAAAAATCACTCACTGGCTGCCTCTCCATATGTAGTATGTGTCATATCCTCTCTGACAGGGGAGAGGCATCCTGAAATCATCTTGTCGCTTTTGCAGCCACTGATCTTCTACTACAACATTTTTTTTAAAGCCTGGGCTATTGATATCTACATAAATTGTTAGGCTATCTAAACGTATGTAATAATTTTACTATTTTAAAAGCGTAAACCAAAAAACATGCTTTAGTTCAATTCAGTAACTGTTTACCAAGCATCCACCATGTGAAAGACATTCTAGTGCAAAAAAATAGAAAGGTAGCACAATTCCTTTCCTCTGATACCTAATTCTATGTATTCTCCAAAATAGAGTTTCTATATTCAACAAATTGAATTGAATTTATGCCATGGGGAAGGAATTTTATATATACAAGTGCTAACTTAAAAAACATATATGGTTAAAAGAAAAAAATGTGATTAAAAAGTATTATTTTATTAAATTAGTTGAAACTTTTAAAACAATCTGAATTTGGAGAAAATAGCCTCAATTATTAATATATTTTAGAACCCAGAGAGTGACACTTAAAGTAACTTATATATACTAAATATGTTATCCTGATGTTTTCAAGCTAAATCTCAAATCCTTGGATTTGATTAGAAACATCAGGCTACCGTAAGTTGGAAGACTGAATACATTCTCTGCTGGAAAAAGAAGGGAGTGGCTTCAGTCCCGGTTAGGTCAGCCAAGAGCTAAAGGGAGGAGAAAAAATGGAGCAAGAATCAAAATTTATTAAACCATATTGTATGCATTTAAAAAGCATATTTTATGTTATTTCTTCCAGGTAGAAAGAAGGAAAATCTGGTAACAATTTACACTGATATTGAGACCCATCCCCAGGAGTGTTAATTTGGAATAATAATAAATGTACCAAGTTTTTACTAATTTTACAGAGTTTTATGAATATAATTTTTAATTTAAAACTGTGACATGACATGGGCCTCAGTTTCTTTATCTCCATGTAATATGGGCTCAGACCTTCGTATCCAGCCACTGTATATATTGGGTGTTGACATCAATGCCTAAATCTCCATGCTCCAAGACCTCCATGCTTGCCTGCAAGAACATTGCTGTTCATGAATTATTTTGAACTGTAATTTTCCCCTGGGAGCGGTGGAGCTGGGATTAGATGGCCCAAGCTCCCTGCAAATCCACAGATACAGTGCTTCTCTGAGGTCATCACTAGAAGGACATTGGATATTGGCAAATGTTGGACATTGACTTCTGTCTTCTTTCTCCTTTTACAAAATGAAAAGGAGCAGAGTTTTTTCATGTTGTGCCCTTTTAGGATGTCCAATGACAGACTGATTAAGAAACAAATATTACAGGAATTATAAAACCGTTCTTTCAATACCTGACTTGCCTAGCTAAATCAGAGCTGTTCAACCAGTCCAGTTTCCCAAACTGCCACGTTTATAGTTCCCAGTGTACTTTGTGAGGCCATTTCTGTCACCTAGGATCTGATGGAGCTGCAAATATGCCACTCCTGGATGGACTTGGAAAACTACCTTTGGACCATGAAGTAGATGAGCAATATCTCTTCTCTAACAAAGTGAGAAAGCAACACTCTCCTATAACACTCAACTCAGTAAACAGAAAGGATCCTAAACCAAAGTTGCTTCTCTTCCAAAAGGTTATACCCTTGATCAAATCTTTAAAATTATGGACAGAGCCTCTATCCTCTAGCATTCAAATATGATGCGAAGGTAGATGGGTTAGAATTAACAAATCTCATGAACCTACACTTTGATCGTCTTTCCTCAGCCAGCTACACCTGGCTCACCATCCTAATCCTTTCCTTTGGTTGAGTTTTCTTTGGAAGCCCTTTTCTCTCTCCAAACAATCTGGACTCCACAAAATAAAACAATCCCGTTAAAACAGTCAGATATATTGGTGCCATAGTAGTTGCATTAGCTCAAGTCATTCATCCAAGAGGATAATTAGTCCTAGTATAAACTAGTGGATATAAATAAAGTCAGGGATGGTGTATCACCTTGTTCCATCCATTTGACAGTGGTGTGAGTGTGGTGGTCGGGATTGAAGAGGTATGGTTGCAATGCCAAAGACAAATAATGAGAAATCACAGAAGCTAAAGAATAAAGGAGACGGCACACTCAGATATGTGGGAGCCAAAAAAATGATATTTTAGTAAGATGTAAGATCTCATAAAGTCAGGTGCAAAATTTAGAATTTTTCTATTGAATGTGTAAATATAAGAACTCATTTGATATACTTATCAAGACATCTAGTTTAACAGGAATTTTTGGCTTCCTTGATCCATGATTTAATAGATATTAATTTTCAGAAGATGCCTATTTATTTTTGCTGTATTTGTTTCTCTGCTTTACAGCAAAAGGTCAATATATTATTTGATAGAAACAACAGCTTCCAGGAAGTGAACAAGAGCAGCTTAGAAAAAAAGTTAAAATACTACTATAGAATATTGAAGAGGAAGAAAATATATCTTCAGTATTGAAGGCATAGGACTGAACATAGGCAGTCTGACTTGAAGTCTATTCTCATGAATACCACACTCAGCGGCTTCGTTGCATGTTTTCCAAGCCAAATGAAATAATGTAGGTAAAATGCTGATATATTGCATGCAGTAAAAGCTCAATCAATGGTAGTCGATGTTAAATGCATAGATTCAATTTTTTACCTATTGAAAACTGAACATTATGGCAGCTTTTGGCCTTGTTTTCTAGCAAATACTACTAAAGCAATAAATTCAGTTAGTGCTCAGTTCTGTATGTTAAGCTGACTATGATTAATAAGTGTGATAGATTGCAAAAATAGCCACAAATTATACCTCACCATGCTGCTTTGTCCTTTATTCTGATACCCACTCTGACACCGGGCTTGACAGTATGACTTGTGTTAGTCAATAAGATAAGAGCAAACAAGCAGAAACTTAGAAAATGATTGTGCATTGGGGCTTGTCCTTTCTTGCTGCTCACGGAACTCTGCAACCACTGTGTGAGTAGACCCAGTCTAGCCTGCTGGATGAAGAGAGACACAGGACCCAGTCACCGCTGTTGCATCAGCCAGCTGCCAGCTACCCACTGGAATCATTCCAGACCAGCCAGCCCCAGTCAGTCCCCAGGTGATAGCTGATGAATGAGTGAGATTAGCTGAGACTTTTGGAAGAGCCACTCTCTCAGTCCAGCCCGTATTGCAGCCTGATGAATTGTGAGCTAAATAAAAAGCTGTTGTTTTGAGCTACTAAGATTCAGGGTGACATGTATCTCCCCCAAACTAACAGGTTAAATGAGAAAATGAAATCTCAATTAAGCTTTCTTGATACTATAGTATAAGTGAGGTAGAAAAATTATGTGGAAATTTGGCAATTATTAGATTAATAAAATAAAATGGGACAGACGTATTGAAGAAGACTTACCTATATTCTGCGCTGCACTATCTACTTTGGCACTACGTGGAGCTGTGTTACATGCAAATTATTAATGCACAGGCGAATGCTCTTTCCTGGAGTTATTTAAAGTCATCTGGCTTTGTACTCAGTCTTATTTTTGAAGCTTGCAGAGCCATTGCTTAATGTAAATTAGCAACTTAAAACTATTAACTTCCAAGCCTTAGCTAGATTTTATCTGGCAAAACTTCTCAGTCCTATTCTCAGAGTGAATGAAGAAAAAAAAATTGTCGTAGGAAATCCTGCCAGTCTGGAGGAATAGATGCTTTTTAATATGACAGTCTCAACCCAGGGCACAGGGTGAGTCAATTTCCTTTGGATATGTCCCTATTTTTAGAGGGATTATTATAGACTCTAAAATGTTGTCTTCCATGTAATAGTAAAATTGAAATCAAGAAATATTTTTATATTGAACTAGCCAGCACTGTGAGCATTACTAATTTGTTATATATATGAAGATCAGCCAATGATCATATTTTTCTAGGTGAGCAGGGGGTGCTTCTTACTAATGGTGGAATAAAGAATTCTTTCTCTGTAACATAGCAATAGTAAAACAAAGAGTAACACTTATTTTAACTAACCTGATCCATACCAATCTGGAGAAACTCTAGACTATTTTTTTTCCTAAAACATCAATTACATATAGCAAAAAACAGACAAAACTACCTCTTACACATTTTCTTTTATTTCAAAATATTACAGGGGTACAAATGTTTTTGGTTACATATATCAATTTTGTTGTGATTAATTCAGGGTTATAAGTGTGTCCATAGCTCAGATAGTGTTCATC